>JAOWBH010133794.1:0-13719 GCA_028566215.1 Silene coronaria | reverse complement strand
TCCTTATATAGTTTTAAGATAAGGGAAATTAATGGGCAATAAGAGGGCACAAAGCCCAATAAAAACACGAACACAGCCTAGGGGGACGCACTGTGCGCCTGGGGTGTCCAATTTGGGCGCACAATGCACCTGGCATGCTGGAAATTCGCTTCCAATTCTTCTTTCCTTTATGTTCTTGGATGAGTTTCTTCTTCATTGTCTAGGGCTTATCTCTTGGCCATCCTTGGTATTTGTTTCCACTTCATAGCACCTCTCAAAGCACCATTAGAACTTCCTTAGTAGCTTCCACACTCGGATTTGGCAAAAGTGGTAGAAACCATGTTAAATCGCCTCCAAATGGGTCATTATTATGCGTAAAACGAACCTAATAAGTAGTATAAATATGAGCTTATCACACTCCATTTTACGAAGTACTTGAAATGAAGTGCTATTGGGCAAGACAATGGGGATTATTTAGTTTATTCCGGATTTGAGACGACTAATTCTCTGTTAATATGGCATTAGGCTTCATCAAAGTAGAAATACATTCAAGAAAGTTAATCATAAAAGAGTGTACAAAAACTAACCTGGAAAATAGGACTTAAAAAGAGGGAACTAGTTTGGGTGATTGTAAACTTGGTTTGGTAGAAGCCATTTTCCTTTGAGAAATAAGTGTGTCTTTTGGGTGGACGTTGGAACGTCAAGAATTTTAGGGATCCAATTGGTTAGCAATAGCCTTTGATCAATATTCAATAGTAAGGACATGCAAGGATCTTATTAAAGATATGAATCATTCGGTCAAGCTAACACATTCGGTAGAGCCCTTAATTGGCGTTCAATCAGACCTTAAATATCTAATGGGTCTATAAAAAATGAGAAGTTATTCCGCCTCATTATCATTAATGTCCGATCCAACGGATTTTTGCATCCCAAATCTAGAGTATAGAACTATAGACCATAACCAAAGTAGTTGAGAGCGTTGAGACTGACCAATTTATAACAACCATTCCCGCCTCTCTCCCTCCCTCCCTCTTTCTTCAAATTCATAATCAACGCACTAAACTTCACTCCAATTCAACATTCCCTGAATTTCGATCAAAACCTTGTTAAAGCTGTTGAACAAATGAAGCTAAAGATGAACAAAGCTTGCGATCTCAATTCCATTTCCGTTCTTCCTCCTCACACCAGGTTTCTTCCCTAATTCTTCTCAATTTATCAATCTAATTGTTGTTTTATGCTATGATCATAATTATTCGGCGATTAATGTGAAGGCGATCGAGCATGATAATGGCGCAACAGCAACAACCGCGATCGCAACTGTCACAGCAGTCGTTTTCTCAAGGAGTCTCTTCGTCGCAGCAAAATGCGATGTTCTCGCAGTTATCGCAGAACGCATTAGATGAAATGCTCACTGATAATCAAGTATTTTGCATTTCTACTCTGAAACTCAGCTCATTCTTTGTTTCTTCGCTAGAATTAGGTTAAGCTAGAATTTGCTCCAATTACCGCTCCGTCAAAATAAAACTGATTAAACTGATTCTGTAGTTATTCGGTTTTATAGCTAAAGTTTGATGCGAAATCAACTAGGTTAAGCTAGAATTTGCTCGAATGAATGTGCTCCGTCAAAAGAAAACTATTCCTTAATAATTTGACTTGTTTTTAGCCACTTGAAATGTTTATTTGTTCAATTGATGTGTACTCGCTCCTTTCAAGTGATTTCCGTAAACTGTGAGAAGAGTTTTGAACAAACAATATGGAAATGATTTGAAAAGAGGCGGTACTTGTAAGTGGAAGGATGTGGATCACCTAGGTACAGTTGGCTTAAGGTGTTTGTTTGTTTGGTTAGTCGGAGTACTTTGAAAGTGGAACGATGTAAGCATATGTAGGTGAAGACATGAATTGCTGGATTTAATGACTTTGATGCAAAAATGTGCTCAAATTTGATTCTGAATATAGTAGTTTAGATGTGTATAATCGTGTGGTCACTTAGGTAGAGTCGATTTTAAGAATTTCCGTGTGGTACATTTGCGCAAGTTCACCGTCAAATCTCTCAAGCTGTTTATTATGTTAGTTGAATCAACTAAGTTGAAATCTTATCGAGTGCTCAGACCTAAGCTATGTTTTGTTATAAGCTAGTACGGAGTAATTGCTCAAGCTAATTGATGCCTGGTGAAAATCGATTTTATGTAGCCTGGTAGGGTTCTATGTGGTGAAATGTGGACTTACTAATTACTATAAACACTGAACTGGAATGACAAAAGTAATATCTTAAACCATTAATGTCATTAATCTTTCTTTTTTGTTTAGCAAGTGTGTTTCTAGGTTTCCTTTGACAGTCATTAGCAATTAGATTGAATAAATTGAAAAATAGAATTATCGAACATGACCTACTCAGGCTTACTCTTTTACAAGATTGAGGATGATATTCCTCTTCTGCATTGACCTAAAAAGCTACAGATTATATTGTTGTTCTTTTTGGATGACAAGTATACCTTAAACTGGACGTGCAGTGTGATACATTACAATCTTAAATTCGTGTTGGTGTATATCTGTGCTTAATAAAGCCTGAATTCTCTCACATCCAAAAAAGCTAGTCTTTTAGGTTCAGCCAGAGCTTAGATTTCAATATGTTTCTCTGTTGTGATTTGCGTGCAATTGATTGTTGTGTAATCAGATTTTGTCCTGTGAACTTCATCTATTGTTGCCTCTTTGTAGCGATTTGGCTCACAGGACAGAGATAACTCAGTGAAAAAATTTTCTTGCCTTGCCCCTGCCTCTTACTCTCGCAAAGAAAGCCAGCTGCCGATTTCCATGTCTTCTGCTAATCTAACCCGCAGATGGAGCTCCGCTTCTCTACCAGATCAGAAATGTATGTACCGATCGATCAGCAGTAAAGCTGGTATCACTGTTTTATGCGTTGAAGTGACGATTTTCTCACTTGTGAAGCACATAGCACTATAGCAGTGAGCTAGTGATAGCACTGATTGACTGATAGCAGTAGTGTAATTTTTCAATGTTTATGATTTAAGTACCGACTTTGCTTAACTGGTATCTACCGAAATTCTTTCTGGAATGTTTATTTTCTCTGATGTCTGCCATTTGTCTTATCTGGAAACTAATTCTAATGTACATGGCCAAGATACCTCCATATAAAACTAGGATAGGGAGAGAGACAGGTAAAGAGGGTACTGTAGTATTTATGGCCTTTTCATCACGTTCCTTAAGTTTTTGCCAATTTCTGTTGAAATATCGAAGTATAAAGTGTGGAAATAGTTTGTCCTCTGTAGACATGCATAAATTTATGTAATGTCTTATGTAATGCTCCAGCAGGCCAGCTTAGTGGTGAACTTGAAAATAAACTCGCTACAATGGAAACATTGCTCAGCCGGTTAGGCATGATCTTGGATACTGTTCAGGCTGATATCATGCAAGTAAATAAAGGAACAAAAGAGCTATCACTTTCAGGTGAGGTTAAAATTTAACACGCTGCCTATTTCTGGTGCGTGTTGTTTACAGTGTAGAAGAAAATACTTGAATCGTTGACCTCTGTCTCTCACCCAGATATTACTTGAGAATTTTTGAGAGATTCTTAGGCTAACAGTCTTGCAGTGTTTTTTCTTTACACATCTAGATTATCGACTAATACTGAAATTTAATCTCGTTTAGTGGAAGGCATACGTCAGAAGTCAATTGCTCTTGATGATTCCCTTCATATTTTGGTACATTCCTTAACTTACGTTTGAAGTACACAAATCTATGCAAGCTTTTTTTAACAAAAATTCCAAATATTTAACCAGAAGCGGGGACAGGAAGAGATCAGAACTAGCCTGGATGCAGGTTTGAGATCAATTAGCAATCAATTAAGCCGCATTACACAACAGGAAATGATGCAAGATATGATGTCTAAAGTTATGACACTGTTGGAGGAAATTGAGGCTAATGTTCGAGAACAGACTGAAGAGCTTTCAAAATGCTTCTCTGAAGACCTGCAGGCATGTTACATACCATTGTGACTATCACATGCCACCACCTACAAAAATTATAATTTACTAAAATGAGCTTGAAATAATTCACCTGACTACCTGATTTTAGAAATTGCCTTTTTTTTTTTGGTACAATTCCTATTCTTGTCAGTGTTTATGGTAAATCATTGTGTCAACTCTTTTGTTATTATCCTCGAGCGACAAATGTGCTGTTTTTAACTCCTTTTTTTAACAGATAATCATCTGCAGCCTGGAGACCTTAAATCAAAAGCATCTTCCCCTTGCTATTCTCCTTCCTAAGGTTGTCTTTAAGGCTGTCTTCACATTATTCTTACATGGCCAGTATAACACAGCGGCCTACTTTAAAATTCCATGTTAAGCAACCGACTTTGCAGGTTACTGGAGGTGATTCTTCATCGCAGAGGCCACTTTTCAGAAGGTATGAGGTATTTAAATGAACATAGGTTCTTCACTTTTTGTATATCAAGAACACATTTGTTTTGCCATAGTTTACATATTGCAGTCAAAGCAGCACAAAACTTTAAATACTGTATTTCTTGACGTTTTCTTTCAAAAGTTTGCATCTGTCATCTGTGGAGTGACTTAAACAGTCTTTCCAAAACTTATCCGCCCAAGCTGGGAAAATGTTATGCTTATTATTTCTCATTTGTGAAGAACTCAAACCGTTACCTTACTAGTTGTTGGGGAAACACCGGTAGATAAAGTTAACATGATTAATTTTTTGCATGAAAGATAAGGTGAAGTTGTTGAGGAAGAAGTGAGTCTTCGTTTAGATTACTACGTATTAAAGCCGTATTAGACGGCTACCCTGCACTAACTTTTTCATCTTTTATGAGGACTAACTTAGCTTTGTTTCTTAATTTGGAATTTTTTATAATTATTTAGGACTCTCTTTGTATATTGACTCTTTGTCGGGCTTTCCTTTCCTTTTTCTTTCTTTTATTTTCTTGTCATAATTGTCCCTGTCATTGACGGTGTTGTTATTGCTCCTTTATTTAACTAATTTGGCAGCACATTCATATCAGACTAAACCATTATCAAATTGGAAAACCTTTCTTTTTCTTAGTCACATTTATATCATTTTGAGTTTGTATCTACCGTCTTATTACTGTTTTCCCATGATTACAGGGAATATGAACCCCTAAAAATGTCCAAGCAAAGTCATCTTGTCCCAAAGATCGAACGAGGCTGGACAACTGTTAAAGCCGAGCAAGGAGCTATATCAAATCAATATGGAAATTCCTGCAGGAATCTGTTACAAAGAAGGTTTTCTCCACCGGTACGTATCAAATATTACCTTTTAGGTTGTTCTCTGAAGATGATGAGTTTGCCAGTTTGCCAAATAACCAAACTCAACATATTTGTTAAGGAGTAACTTTACTCTGGAATTTCGGATGACAACATATCTCAACAGCTTATGAATATAGCTGAATGTCTGAAATATACTTAAGAGCCTGATAGAGGAATGGTTAATTGCAGGCTACACAGCAGAACATTGTCGTCAATTTGGATGAAGAGACAGATGAAGACTTCTCATGCTTTATAATAGAAAATGAACTAGGTAAGTTTTTCAATTTAATTGATGCATCCTCCCGGTTCACACCATTTGCAACTGAATTATGCTTTTATTTAGCCACAGTGGCAAGCCCATAAAAAATTATTGATGATGAATTTCTTAGTGCCTATTGGCTGTTATTTACAATTATAGATTTAAATTTTTTTTTTTCAAACATCAAAGTTGGGCAAAATGGAGCCAAATATTAATTACTCTTTGGTTTCGGATTACGATGGAATAAATCAAAATGGCTCACTAAAGTGACTGCACTTCTTTCTATTGTGAAGTACCAGTCATTCAATGTAGTTTTCGACGCAATTTTCATCGTGGGTCATTTGGAAAGAGTCTCTTTGTGTTGCTAACACAAAGGTAAGACTGCGTACATCCCCCCCCTTACCCCTTACCCCTTACCCCGCTGGGGTAATGTTGTTGTATCAAAGTTGGGCAAAATGCAAAAGAAAGTTGTGTATATGATGTCTTGGAATTGGAACCCACGCTAAATTCGGACCCGCCAGTGGCCAGACTTACGCACAACTCAGTTAACTGTATCGTGTTTCCTGGAAATGCAGACAATCGCCGAGTGGATGAAGAGGCTGAACGGATTCTCAAAAAAGCAAGGAGAAAGAGAAAACAAAGTTGTAAAAGATTATCTTAACCTAAGAGAAGGTAAAGGCATGTTCCCTTTACTGCAATGTTGCAGTCTATCACAGAGAACTTTCTGGAAGAATAAACTGCATCTATATATTTTTTCCCTGGAAGTAGTGTTGGACCCGGAATATATTGTTTCCAGTCTTGCAGACTATTATACAAAAAAATTGTAGATTTTGAAATTCTGCGTAACTGTGTTTTAAAAGGCTGATTCGTCAAGTCACTTGCGTCATCATCTTCACTTTCAAGAATTGCATAGTCGTAGACTTGTAATCAATTATTCCGTAGATAGTTAACATTTAGAAGGCGGTTGAAACTCAGTAATAGAAAATAGGAAACCCCAAGATCATTTCCATTACTAAACGGTTCTAAAGACTGTTAATATAGAGCTTGCTCTATTGAGCTGTTGGTAGAAAACACAGTGCGGCTCTCCATGTTTCGCTAGTTTCCTCTCCTCGTCCTCGCTACTAACTAGAAGAAACAGTAACAATGTACAATTAACTAAGCCATATGTCAACTATTTAAACACGAATCTGCATTTTAATCACATGTTTTAGAATGAGATCAATGGCAATGCTCTTGTCTGAAGGATGTACCGAAAAGTTTTTTACATGTGTAAGTGAGATATTTGTGTAGGCCAAGAACATGAGAACTACAGTATGTAAATAATGCAATAACGTAAATACAAATCAAAGTAGAATTGACTTTTCTTCTCAGTAAATGCTGGTAATTCTTCTTAGAGCTTGTTTGATCATCCCTTCTGATGCAAATGCTGTTCCCCTGAACTGAAATTGGTTACAAGTATAGCACTTTAGTGTCGTAAGACTGATCGAATAACATCCGATATGCATAGAAATATGAATTCCTTCATTTCTAAAGGTCTCGAAAATATAGTTTTTTTTTTTCCATCAAAATGACCCTCTCAATTTTTTGCAGTTGTATTATTGTTAAACTAATTATGACCTATGGGGCGATCTATTAACAATATATCTGTATCTCAACACACCTTGGCTTTAAGGGACAAGAAAAGAGCTCCACCATATGTCGACGACTGAACTGTGATTGTATCAAGGTTGAGATTATGCAGGGTTTTCAGAATATCAAGCAACAAGTACTCCCTCGACACACAACTCATTTCAACTTGAACCTCATTGTTCACAAAGCCTACTTCAATGGCTAACAACTCCATAACATCTGCTTCAATGGCTTTATCCAACCCATTTGCTGGACTTGAACTTTCCGAGTCCATCCCAAAGTCTAGTTCATTCTGTCTCCCTTCAAGCTCCTCAGGAGACTCTATCGAGAGGATAGATGGTTCATCTGTCTGATTCTTGTATGGATACTGGAATCAGTTTCTATAATCATTATGAGAATTCAAATTTGCCAAACTTATCGAACATTTGCTGTATACTGCTTTGATCACATCAAATTCGTTAACAATATTGTTAAACGGACACAAGAAATGGGCAGTTTACAGCAAGAGTGCCTACAGAGCTCTCGCCAACCGGAGTCAAACTAAGGGGTCAATTAGATTAAGTACAAGCACAGTTCATCTGGGCCAGGTCACTTCAGAAATATAATGCACTTTGAGTTGGGTCACTTCTGGTTCAGTTTTGGTCAATCAAGTCTGAGTCATGTCATTTCTAGTAGTGTCTACCGAGTTCATTATTTTAATTCCAAGTTAGTAATTTGGTTCAGTTCAGCTCATTGTCAAGTCCAACAGATTTTGGGTCGGCTATGAGTGGATTCGAGTTTCTGGTCATATTTGTTTTATTTGTTTGATTCTAACGCGGATCTCGGGTCCTTTTTTCAGGTGTTACGCCTTTGGCAAAGTAAGGGGAGTGGTTGTTCATATGCAATCTAACCAGGAGTTGAAACCTCACATTAAAACATCATCAGAATGACCCATAGTTAAAATACCGTCAAGAATTTTCTCATCACTAAGAAATAAATAAAGAGGATACCTTGGTGATTGAAGTTATCATTGGCCTTAGTATCAAAAGCTGCTCAAGTTCTCTTCCTTCCTCCGAGGCATAGAAGGGTACATTATCTATCCTGTCCTGCTCGGTCAAATGCAACCCTTGTACATCATAAGGTTGTGCTTTACTAAGATTATTATCCTTTTCCTGGACCATTAAGCTTTCTGAGTACCCAAAAGTACCAGTAAAAGGTACTCTAAATAGGTAACCAGAATGAAACCTGTTTTGATCTCCAATTATTCGATTCTCACCCGTTTTATAATGAATATCCAAATTAAGGGTCTCAGAACTATCCATTGAACTCTTGTTTACATCTTCTTGGTTTACTGCATTTTCAATTTCCTTAGAAAACATATGATCCTCAGGAAACTCAATGGTCGGTATAATATTTACCAGATGGTTCCTGTCATGAAGGTTACTGTATGAATCTGTTTGGGAAAAAACTGGTTTTACGACATCTTGTGGCGTCTTTACTATATCTTCAATAAGCTTCAAATCCTTGGAAATCTTGCAGTATCATATCAGAAAATGAAATTTAGCGCTTTAAAAGGAAGTAGGAATTCGTCGTTGCCTTGTAGTGGTGTATTGCTTACCAGGTTTGTTGAACCTAGCTCAATCACACCTCCCATGTGCGGAAAACAAATTACAGTCTGCAAACCGGTAACACAACCGAGTCATAGACTGACTTGTAACATAGAACAGAATTTCAAGGAAGAAGACCTTTAAGGGGTAGGTGAAGATCGTACCTGTACAGATGCGCTCTGGTATGATCCATATTGTTGTGGAGCAAGCATATATAGTCACCAAATAAAACACACTGTTTAGGTACAATGTTTTAACTGGGTTAACCTTGTTTAAGACCGTTTTAAACCTATAGCATAGTCATTTTAGCTAGCATTAAAATGAACCACATCGCATTAACAGAGGTCTGTTTTAAGCTTAAGACGGTCTCAAATAAGATTTTGCGTTTTAACTGAACATAAACTGAAAGTCGTCAAACTAGATTATGATGCATCAATGTCATGTCTAACCTTTGCAAGTAAAGATCGTGTAAACACATTGCTATCAGTCGTCTGAGCATCACAAAGCCATATATGCTGTCCACTTGAGTATGCCCTTCCTGGTAAACTGATGAAGAATGAACTCGGTAAGGTACGAAACACAAGCCAAGAGTTTCCCTTTGATTAAAATATATGCAAATGATTGAGATGTAGAGAGTAATTACGAAGAATGATTCATTACCTTTGGCCATAACTGAATGTGAAGGACATACAAAGCAAGTAATACCATTCCAAATCAGAGAGTTCCTCCAAAGACAGAGTGGCAGAAGTTCTCTTTTTTCCTTGTTCACATAATTTACCTTCTAACATTGACTCATACAGCTTTCTCAACTGCTCACTTCTCTGTAGTCCTAAATGATCGGTGTGAACTTCAGACGACTTTGATGATGGTTTCTCCTTCGAATCTCCGTTACAGTAGCCTTCACCCCATTCTATCACCCTGCAAACATTTAAAGTATTAGACTAAAACAACCCGGAAAACCGTCTCTTTGTGTTTTAAACAGTTTTGTGAACATGTTTATATCCAATACCCTTAGCCAACCAACCATATACGAGTGTATAAGGCAATATCATGAGATGGCGTTGTCAGATGGTACTAAGTCTCTGTAACAGCCTCTCACATGCAATATGTTAAACTAAAAAGAAAGAGGATTAATTACCCTGGTTGTTTTAATGACAGTCTCCAAAATATTGCATAATTCCATTGAGTATTTCTGATCATATTAGCTAACTCGGGCGACATAATTATTTCCTCATCTTGTGAAATCATCATCTATTCCATTGGATTTAAAACTTGAAAACGTACAGCATGTCTAGTTTAATTTATATACTGCAATAAGAAGAAGTAAGTTGACAAGTCATGTATGTGTATGGTGGATAAAATTGTCTGATATACAATGTGAATCTTTATTTTCATACTTGATTTAAGACCATGTGAATCCGATCAGACTCTTTATATTACATCACACTTGTTACGTAGAATATACGAGTAATTATATTTGGACATGATATTGTTTTATTTTATTTTCATCTCATTTCGCATCATCTAGTAAAAATCATGATACTTAAACGTAATTTATGTGCGAATTCAAACTACAAGTCAAAGTGAAAAGCAGTAACTGATAATGGAAGCTTGCTCCAAGTTGGTTAGTTATTTTTTTGAGTTTCAAAGTAGGTTTATCAATTCTTGTTTTCAAGCACAAATTCATCCTTTTTCAAGTAAGTTTAGATAGCTCGTACGTTAGTTTTGAGAAGCTACTTTAATTAAGCTTGTACGTATTCTCCCAACCTGCTTTAAAGCCTAGTGATACGGGTCTTTATTTATGTGCATAGTCAGGAGAACGAATATGATGTTGATGGAAGTCTTATCGGTGGTCTACAAAATATAATTTCTGATCTCTGTTTAAGAAATTACCTAATTTTCATGGAAAAAATATTCACCTCCACCCTCAGGACCCCTAGAAGTTGTGACCTAAATAAATTTTTTTGATTATTTAAACAACCTTACTCCTCGTTTGTGAACTATTTTGAAATTTGTTTCAATTTAGACACCCAACTTAAAAAAAAAATTATATCACCTCAAATTTCAAATTCACAGCTCCAAGCCGGCGTAACAATACAAAATTCAAAATCTTGTATTAGGATTTTCCCGTTTCTTTTCAATGTGAAATTAGCAGAAAAATCAATTAATGATGCTAAAACATAGTTAAACAAATTGGGCAAAGGTTGACTTAACTTATGTTAAAACCAAGGTAGCGTATAACTACCAGGAAAAAATTAGTTGACCAGATAATGTGACTAAATGCTAAAAAAATCAAGGCATTAACCCTAATACTCCCTCTTATTCAAGGTTTTCTTCCCTACTTGGATTAAGGAATTGAATTTTGACCCCATAAAACTAACCATGTAATTGAATTTGGACCATACAAAGCTTCCAAAAAAAGAAAAAGGGAAGAAAAGATGAATAAACCCAAAATAGAAATAGGGGAGAAAACCATAAATAGGAGAAAGTAATTTTTTGATCACGCCCGTCAAATTAAAATACATAATTGATATTTTCTATGCACTTTACTAAATCCTCTACAAACTCTTCAACTTTTATCGACTTTGTCCTCCTCATTTCACACGCACAAACTTAAACCTAACTCAAACTCTACCTTATAATTATGTGCTTAAATACAACAAATGTGAACATATTATTTATTTGGATTATAATTATATTAGTAAATTGTACTAATATAGATCCTGCGCAATCCGCGGTATATATATAGTAATTTTTTTGTGTGTGTGTTATTTATAATGGAAAATTAATCTAAAAGAGAAGCGAGCAAGTAATGTGATGAAAGATGTATTTTTATGAATAAGACATTTCTCTATTGATAAGGGTGTCACATGTTTTGTTTCCTAAGTTTATGGTGCGAACAAATCAATTCAAAGAATCTTAAAATAAATAGTTTAAAGGTGATAGTCATACATGAATCCAAATACCAAGTTATAAATCCTCAAATACAACTACAAATGTCGATTAAAATCTAATACTAAGTCAAGCTAACAAAAGAAAGTGGTGACACAATGATGGACCGTTGTCAAGCCCCCAAATCCCGAATAAGATGCATGTGATTACCTGTCAAGCCACTGCTCCCCATATGAGCGGAAATCATCATATGAATCGACACAGTTTTCCAAAACAAGGTTAGCTTTGCCAATTGAATGCATAATAATAATCATGACATGTGAAGTGATATGAAATGTAAGGAAGTGTGCAAACAAAAGAAAGAGCTTTACCGCACCATCACACCTCCTCCAACCAAACCGGTGACGGCATCGTAACACCGCCACCCACAACATGGACCGCAGTCCGAAAATAAATACCGGGACGCACCCAAGTGCTAGCCTGGCTAACCGGACCCCTTCCGACGTTGCGACGCACCACAAGTCTCTCCGTACTCAAGTCATAAATGTGCACATCCCTATTAGAGTGGAAAATCCTAATAGGCAACCCATGCGTAAGACGGTCCCCCAAACCGTCTTACGTCTCCTCAACAACCAATATCAACAACCAACCTCCTCAAAATCATATCATAACCACAATAACAACCACCCCAAGGTATGCCAAACATTCCTTGGTACTAACATGAACATTTGATGCAATTACACATAAAAACATGAAATCAAACTCATAATCAATAATCTCTTCATCAACCATGTTATATACAACCAAAAGCCATAATAATCATAATTCCTCTTTTACTCATCAACATATGTGGATATTCTCATTCCTCATGCTATGAACATGGTACATCAATCTAAACATGAGCGAATGCATCCTAACATGTGACAATGCATCTAAGATGAATAATGACTAATAAAAGACAAACAATCAACAAAGCTAAGTAGGGAGAATCCCTACCTCAAGCAAATCTCTCAAATACAAGCTCTACTAGAAAGCTTTCTCTACGAAGTCTCCTCCTACAAATATTAAGAGGTAAACATCACAAATACATTCTAATAATACTAATTAACCATAATAAATCTTAATTACTCAACCCTAATATTATTAACTTAATTAAAATCCCACAAAACCCCCAACTTCCATAGATCTATAAATATGGATGAAGATTAAGAAGAAAGGAATAAAAATGGAAGTTTACCAAGCACTAGAAAAAAGGATGGTGAAGAATTAATACACCAAAGTTGGGATAGGTGGAGGAAAATGCAAGAGGATAAAGTGGTCAAAATTTTGTTTGTAAATATTAAGGTAATGCAATTGATGTGAGGTGAAAGGAGAAAATCAGAATAAGTTTGGTCACATGTCCTTATCAAAGGGCTCCACTTCTATTTTGCGGAAAACTGAGCAGCGAGCACTCGGTCGAGTGTCAGCCCCCACTCGGTCGAGTGACACCCTTCACTCGGCCAAGTGACAAAAGTACAAGAACATTTTCCTGCTAATACTCGGTCGAGTGCATGACCACTCGGTTGAATGCCCAGCTGTACTCGGCCGAGTGTACAGTTTAATAAATTCGGGGTATTACTGATAAGTAGTAAATTAGTGTCATTTTACCCATACTTTTCTCTTATAATCGACTCGATTTTGTGTGCTTTAATGGTCGATTAGCTCACTTTACTAGCTAATTCTTAAGATTAATGTTTATAGTTATAATCATTAGTTAGGCGATTTTTAGTAGAATATTAGTATTATTATTGTATTAGCATATTTGCAAAGACGGGACGGCAACGCGGACAACCCGAAGCTCTTATGAAGACCAAAGCCAAGTTTAGGTGAATTGTACCCTCTCCCGGCCGCCGTGACGGAGACCGGCCCCGAGAACAATTGGAGTGAAATTATCGAATTGAATAAAATGACTCAAATTCGACAATTTACTCACGGATTTCACACTTCAATGGTCTCGATTTTTATGTTGTTTTTGATTTAATTTGGACAAGAAATTAAAAGGGGATATGACTTAACCCAGATCACGAAGCAAGATTAAGCC
>JAOWBH010133793.1:0-22551 GCA_028566215.1 Silene coronaria | reverse complement strand
CAAGAGTAGTCAACAGCGAAAAAGAATCACCAACATTCCAAGTATGCAAATACTTGCATCTATCACCATAATTACAATTCCCTTGAACCCAGCGATTACAAATTTTCTCCAATTTCTTCGGCGGAACTCCATTATTACTATTATTACTACTATTCCTACCCCAGGTATTATTAAAATTAGGGTTTTTCCGTGTCGAAAACCCGCCATCACTACCTCCAACACCAGCACCAATATTATACGACCGTTTCGATGCAACACCGTTTGCTGAAGTTGAAGATGACGGAAGCTCTCCATGAAGAAATTGACATGGCGTTCGATTGCATCTACCTTCCCGCCAATATATGCATACTTTTTGTTTCTGATTTTGATTCGAATTGTACCGATTTTGATTTTGATTGTGATAATTGTTGCTGCTGTTGGTGTTGTTGCCTAGTCGATTGAACACGCGTCGATTATTCCCGCCTTCAATATCCATTACTCCGATTGAATTGAATTGAATTGATTGATTAGATGAATGAGTTAGGGTTTGTAATTGGGGGAAATTTGGGGATTAGGGTTTGTGTTGATTAATTAATTAAAGAACGGTGATCGGAAAAAGGGGAAAGTGAATTGTATGTAAATATAGTCGGAAATAAGGAAAGGGAAGGGAAGGGAAGGACGGTAGCTGCGCCGGTATGACGCGTACCTTATTTGAGGTTGAGTTAAAAGTGATTGTAATTGTATTGTACTACTAGTTCAATAATAGGCATATTCCAACCACAAAAATAGGTACTTGAAGTGAGTTAGTGTGACTATGATAGACTCTGACTAGATCAATAAAATGAATTATTCGAGTCGGGTTTAGGTTGGGTGGTTGAGTTATTTTTAAGTCAAGGACTGTCGTGTCATTTTAAGGTTGGTTCGGGTGTGTTGGACTGTTGGGCATTTTGGGTTAGGATTTTGACCTTAAAAAAGTCATTTTGAGTCTACGGGGCGTTTTGGAGACTATTGAGTCGTTCAAGATTAGGATTTTGACCTTAAAAGGGTCATTTTGGGTCTACGGGGAATTTCGGATGGATTAGGGCTATAGTTTGCGGGGACGGGATATTTTGAGACTATTGAGTCTTATATTAAACGAAACTAGCCTTAATAATAATAAAAAAAAAAGGATTATAGGTTGGGATGACCTAGTCGATAAATGAGTCTTTGAAATTACGTCATTGTGTCTATTTACGTCTACATAGTTTGTTAGGATTTCGTGATGATAGCATGTTATAAATTAGAAATGAAATAAATTATAAAGTGAAAATATGCAGTCGTAATTGAATTTTATTTTATTACTAGTGCCTAAAATCATTTATAACAACTAACAAGCTCAATGAAAACCAAACCAAAATTTGTTCACCCTACGTAAGAGACTAATATACATAAGTCTACTGAAATAGTGAAATTATTTCGATTGTACTGTTAGTGTGAGATATACGTTATCATTTAGTAGATGAGTCCTCCACTCCTTCCGTAATACTAAAGGTAAACGTATGCCAAAGTAACTTTAAAAAGCACAGTCTTCAAAGGAATCGTTTAAACGATAAATTTTGTGCTACAAAAACAAATACAAAGGTAAGAAGCGAATTAATTTATTGAATATTGATAATTGTACAATTTTTACTAGTCCTATGATTCTAGCTTAATGTGATAGGTAAAAGGTACATGCATGATCCACACAAGAGATGTGTGCATGTGTCTAGGAATGATGATGGGTCCTGAACCTAGCTAGGATTCATAAGACCCAACCTTGTTCGGATATGAATCCCCTAAATGTTAGAACCCGTTGAATCAGGTAATCACTGGTTTTAAATTGGATCAGGATATGGTTTCAGTCACTCGCACCTAAATTCGACCCTTCGACACTTAGACCCGCTTTGATATTTCCCTCGATTCATCAATTTTTCACTAAATACCCAGTTACCCCTCCTATAATTTCATAACCATTGTATATGAATTCGCAACCACCCACGGTTTGCAACCATCGTTTGCCGCGCGGGCTTGCCAGAGTCCCTTTTTTTTCTTCATTTGTCTAATGCATTAATCTATGTCGAGGTCTTTAGAGTTCTTATGGTAATTGTGAGAAAATTTTGCTCAATTAGTGAGAGCAAAGACTATATTATATGACAATGTGACTATTATGTAAGACTGATGTACAATGCTTAGATCATAGTTGCACGTGAGAGTTTGAACTATGTTAAGACTTTGATGGTGCTTTGGAGCACCTTGTAGTATTAATTACTTATTTGACTCTCCCTCTTATTTTGGATCTGCTACTAGTTTTAAAAAAATATATTGCAAACAAAGCACACAAAAGATCCGGATCTAACCTAGGCCCGTAGGGTCCGATTTGAATTAGGTAATTCGACCTCGTTTGACATGGACCGGATCGATAGTGTGAGTAACATGAATCTAGATCTAGATCCAGATTCAAATCCTGAGACGCGAACAAAATCCGACCTGTATCATCCCTAGATGTAGGGGAAAACGGTGTATGCAATCCACATCACTACATAAGCGCGGTTAACTTGTATTTTGGAGCGGGTTTGACAAATAAATTGTTCTTGAATGTTTTGAGTTGAAGTTCTCTTGAGCAAGTAGTCAATGTTGTCAGGATCGGGATTTTATTTTGGATCGATGGGGTGGGTAGGATCGAGTCGGTAGAATCGGTAATAACATACTTTCTCTTATCCTCTATTTTCTTCCCTATTTCCTAAAACGGATTATTCAGTTTTCTTCCACTTTCTTATTTTAGTAAGTTTTTATTAATATTATACTTTCATCTCTCTCCAATCACCAAACCCCACCATATTTTTTTATTAATATTTAATCATAATTATTACTACCTCTCTCCAATCACCAAACCCCACTAATATCATTTATTAATATTTAATCCTAATTATTCATGCCTCTCCCCCAATCATCAAACTCCACCCATAATATAATACTCTCTCCCTTAATCTTTGTGCCCTCTCCAAATAGGAAGAAAATAAAGGATAGGAGGAAGTATAATTGAAGGTCAAAATACTTATTTATTTAATGATTTTAATATCATTGTATGAACATATTTCTAAAATTTACACGAATTTTGAGTTTTACGATGTCATTATATAAAAATACATATTAGTTTTTACTATGAAATCAAATCGTAGGATCGTAGGATCGTAAGATCGTATTATGATCTTACCTTCAGAAATTTTCAAATTTATAGGATCGTAAAATTCTACAACCATGATAGAATCGTAAGATCTAGGATCGGTCAAACATTTTTATAACGTAAAGTCATAGAATCGTAGAATCGAATCGGGATTCTGACAACAATGCAAGTAACACTAATTTAATCTTGAAT
This sequence comes from Silene coronaria, assembly GCA_028566215.1. NCBI lineage: Eukaryota > Viridiplantae > Streptophyta > Magnoliopsida > Caryophyllales > Caryophyllaceae > Silene > Silene coronaria. The sequence goes on along the minus strand of JAOWBH010133793.1, from coordinate 19,178 downwards.
CTTGACCGGTTGTAACAAGTTTTTGACACAGTGTGCAGGGCTTCGTCCCCTATCGTTTTAATTTATTTGATGTCATTTGTCATTGTTTTTAAAAAAAAAGACTTCATTTATCTTCGACACTTAAATTAAATTTTGAGTACATACAGTGATACAACCAATTCATACTAAGAGAAATGAGACAGCAAATAAATTACATAGTTTGGAAACTTATTTGAAACATATTCGTTACGTTTTTAACTGAAAATGTGGAAAAAAAATGTTAAGTAGGTTGGCAAATAAAAAGCGGTGCCACAAACCCGCAGCAGAAAGTAAAACATAAACCAATACATTACGAGCTCACCTAGATCTAAGGTAGTGAGTTGTACGTTAATACGTTATACATAAACCGATACATTACGAGCTCACCTAGATCTAAGGTAGTGAGTTGTATACTTGTATGTTAATACCTTGTACCTCATATAAGAGTACCAAAATTGAGATGCAAATATGTTCCTCTTCACGTTCGGACCTCAATGCCCTCCTTCAACAAGTGCTCCTTAACTGCTTGAACAGGAATCTGCCGGACCACAATAGATTGGGGTTATTTTTGACACCGTTAAAGAAAAACGGAACTTAACAATGATTTGATTGAAATGAATTAAACCTTGATGACTTTCCCCGAAAAAGAAAAACAAAAAAACAATGAAATCCAGCATTTAAAATTGAATTTGCTATTCTACAGCTAAAAAAATGAAAAGGACGTTTTAGCGAAGCTCTGATAGACAACGATACAATATCAGAGCCTTAGTCCTAGTATGATTTGGGGTCAGCTGACAGCCTGACATGAATCATCCTTCAAAACCGTTCTTGGTGATCATAACCATGACTTGTACAGTTGTACTAACCCAAGTCTGACCCCTTTGACCAACCCATAGTATTAACCAGAAAACTAAACGAACCTCAAATGACCCAATAATAGAGTAACGTAATCAGACCAAAAGCGCCTCACCTGACATTATATGTAGATTACGTTTAAAATGACCCGACCCAGACCTAAAGCTGAAAGACTTGTTTATCAAGTCTACTAATCTACTACAAGAGTAGTTCTAGTTGATTTTGATGCTCATTGAATGTCCCCAACCAGAGTCAGTACGCTTCACTAGAGTTTGATTGTAATGTCATTTCACGCAGACCTTATTTTCTAACATACGTCCTCTTGCCCACACCACAACCACAAACTGGCATATAAATCAACTTGCTCTAATGATCACAGGACTCCAACTTATCAGATACAAGTCTACAACCACCTGTTTTATCAGGCAATAACAATTCTGGAAGCTTCACAACTGAATTTGAAGCAAAATTGTTGACATACAAGAGATGGGGAGAATAAGGATAATCACAAGGTTCACGGACAAAGTAGCAGGGCAATCAGGGCAGTTGGTTTTAGAAACCGGTGAAAACACTATATATTTCAACTTTTCACGTGATTTATGACATGCAGACACGTATCAAAGACGGCGCCACAAAGTTCAAAATTTCCTCGAGTCGAGAGATGTAATTTGCAAACGAAGAGAGGAAGCAAAATAGAACAGAATAACATACTACAGTATTACAAAAATAAGTGAAAAATAGAAATAACAGCGACAATAATAACACGCTCCAAGCTAAATTGCTAATACTATTACTATTGTTGTTTTGGTATACATAACTTACCTCCTTACGATGAAAAATTCCAGCAGCAAGTGCAGCAGATGCATTTGTCTTCTCAAAAACCTCTGAAAAGTGCTCAACTGCCCCGGCACCACTACTAGCTATTACAGGGATATTAACAGCATCAGATATGAGATTTACAAGATCTATATCAAATCCTTTCCCTTGACCTGAAATAAAGCATGAAAAATAGATTAACAAATTAGCACTATGATCTGTGCAATTGAAATTTTCAGATACAAAGTAAAAAAAAAAAAAGTTTGAATACCAAAAATACATCTTTCTTAAGAAAAACATATGACCTATCTTTGAGAAAGTGAAAAATCGATTTTAAGTTAACAGGGTGCACTAGAAAAAAAAGAAAAAAAGATAATTATGGCACATTTAAAAAGCTGTTTACATTTATCCATATGAGCACAATTATAATAATGGGAAAAATACGTGAGTGGCATGAATTACAACAATCTCAAACAAATATTCTGACGTGAAATAGGAGTCCATTTTAGGAGCCATATTCTCCGTGTTGTGTCCAAGGAGCAGTATTTACAAGGTTAAACCAGCTTTTGAAAACTTTTCAGGTATCTCAAAAATTGGAAAGCTTACCATCACAATCTATACAGTTAAGTAAAATTTCACCAGCACCAAGATTCTCCACAGCTTTAGCAAGCTCGTATGCTCCAATGGGCCGGCCCTCTCTCCCGCCATTGACCTTGAATAAGAAACGGAACAAAATCTTATAAGACAACTAACTCAATTAAGCATGCTCAACATATATGAACCATGAAGACACCTAGCCAAAAAGCTTACATTAATCATAAACAACTATGTTGTGAATGTTTTCATAAAACGCTGTTTGAATATTAATGAAATTAGAGGCAATACAACTTCGGCACTTCATTTGAATTTCATGTTGTAAGTAATAGCATTTGAACAAGTTTACAAGGCCTAGTAGTATTAAAAATCTCCTATATACTAAAAGAATAGATGATCTCAAACATTTTCCCTCCAAAATGCATATTCTCAAGTAAGAAAATTAATGACAATTAAGTTCATTACTTCATTCACTAAATAAGGAAACTAATAATTATAACTTATTTAATTAAATTATTAGCTTGTTCATTAAATTAATCTTTTCATCAAATTATATTATTTTCATTAAAATCTAACTATAATACGTTAATTAAAATAAAATAAAATTCATATAAGACTATAAATTGCTAAATCTTTTATTGATGTTATTACTAGATAATGACTTGAGTACTTGACCAAGAGTTCGTATAAAAACAATTTATAAAAATCATTAGGTTTACGGTATACAAATATCTTAATTAAAATATATTTTAACTCTTCCCTAAAAAAAAAATATATCAAAGATTACGGTATACAAATATTGTCTCAATTAATTTTCAGTTTCAACTTTGTTTTATCAAAGATCAATACAATGATGAGAAATGTGAACAACTAATGAGGTACCAATTTCATAAGAATAATAGTTTTATAAAGATAGAAAATTCTATATACTGTGCATGGAGTTAGAGCTGGCAAAAGCTGATCCGACCCGACCCGCACGAAACCCGACCCGATACAACCCGAAAATTGGGTGACCCGAAACCGACCCGCTAACATCCTTATTTTTTTCCAACCCGAAGCCGACCCGACCCGTGACCATCGGCTTAATCTGATAGATGACCCGATAATGAATTAGCTTAATAATAGTGTAAATGAGACCAAATTGACATTAATCTTAGTTATTTTCACTTAAACACTATAATTAATACACTTCCACGTTGTTTAAACATAAAATTACTCATCTAAAACTAAATACTTGAAAGAAAATATATGTTGATAACCTGACCCGACCCGAAGATAACCCGACATGAACCGACCCGACCCGAACCCGACACAACCCGACCCGATATGACCCGACCCGTAACCGACCCGAGTGACCCGATTGCCACCTCTACATGGAGTGCACGGGATCTAAACTAGTTATAGTCTAACCAAGCACGTCATTTTGAGCGGCTGACTTGTATTTAGCATTTTGAGCAATAGTTTCTTTCACCACCAAATTAGTCAAATATTACTCCCTCGTCCCTCCTTCCCGGTCATTTGTTTATCTATAAAATGATTCCCCCACCCGGCCACTCCAAAGGGTATCCGACAACGGGCGATGTCCGACTTACACACTAACCACCCCCCCACCCCCCACCCCCCAGCGACCTTTCCTCACGGCAGGGCTGCCACCGCCGAAAGCATACCCAACCATCTAAAGAAAGCCACTCACCACCTCTAAACCATCCCTCACCCCGTGGGAGAGGGAGGGTTTAGAGGTGGTGGTTTGGGGTTTGGGTTAAGGGGTTTCGACCGGGGATTGAGAGGCGTAGGAGCCAAGGACGGTGGCACAGCGACAGGGCGGGGCTGGGCTAGTTGTGGTGACGGTGTAGGATAGGGTGGTTGAGGTGGTGGTGAAAATGATGGGGATTGGTTTTAGGGTAATGATTCCTCTTCCATTTAAGTCCCAACCAAACACATTAAGATGATATGGGTAAACCCTTTCGTTTCCCCTTGAATCCCTTTCCTGAAACTATTCCCTTGACTATGAGCCAAAGGCCCCCTAATTTTTTACACATTTGCATAGTTCTAGCTTGAGTTGTGCTAGCACCAATGAACGGTTCTAAAGGATGATTCATGTCAGCCGACCCCAAATCATTTTGGGATTAAGGCTTTGATGTTGTTGTTGTTGTTGCATAGTTCTGGTTTGATGTTGAACACAAATGCGAAGATTGCTCATGCCATTATTCATCCGAAGTGCCTCAAAAAGTGGTGGAATCTCTATGTATGAAGATTCTGAATTTTTATGCCCCATTATATTATAAACATAAAGCATCAAAAAGATTGCAGTCCCAATAGTGAAAAAGTATTTAGTCATGGTACAATACAAGATCAAGAGTTTACCGTGCACTGATACCATGCAAATTCTTCTCCATTTGGACCTGAAATAAACCATGACAAATTCGGACTCACTTCCATAATGAATTTGTGAACAAATAAAAGCTCCATGAGAAGAAAAGATTGAACACAAAAAGAAAAAACATCACAAAATGTTCAGCTACACATCATAAGCTGAAACAGGGTATGTTTCTAACTTCAGAGGGACGCACCAAACATCTAAAGTTCAATTAAAGTGTTGCCACCAGTTGTAAACCACAAACAGTAAGATATCTGTACTCCTTAACTTGTTAAATGTGAAGATCACACACTGAGTTTGTAGTTTTTTCACTTAATAAATAAAGGGCAGAAATCTACTCATCAGCGATTAATTAATAAAATCATGAATACTTAACTGAAATAATAATGCTTCCATTTGAAACTCAAGAAAATAAAACGCACTATGACACTCAATAACTCCTCAACCGTCAACTCTTCAGAAACCATATTCCCAAAATCTGATTAATTTGAAATCTTTACCATAGAAAAATGAACTCTTGCACCAGTTCAGTAGTTGGAGTACAAGAAGAATGTGATGCAATTCTTGATGATGACGTGGTAATTCATTCGAGTATGATTCAAGGCAAGGGTCAAACACACGAGAGGAGGCTCAGGCTTAGATAAATAAAAACTGATCATCAGAATTAGTTGTTAGAATAAGTTTAGGATTATTTAATTATTTTCTAATTAGGTTAGGAGGCGTAGTTTTTTTACGTAGTTTTAATTCAGACAAGTATAATAAAAGTTCATAGAAACTCGATCAACTTTGATCACCAACCAAGGTTTGAACGGTATAAATCTCGTTTGAAATTAAGATTGCCGTCTAGTTTTAAAAACCCATTGGATCAAGGTCTCGGCGGATCTTCGACCCAAATATCCTATTGACTAGAAGTCTAAGCGGACTTTTAGTCAAATATCCCCCACGGAATCAAACTTGTCCCTCGGCCTTACGAGTCACGGGTTCGATCCCTACCACAACAATCATTCATTATTTTTATTCGCTTCCATACTCTTGTGATTTCTACTCTTCTCTTGTTAAGCAACCACAGCTTAGCTTATTTAAGGGAGTCTTGTTACATTCATTTATAAATCCATAAAATTCCGGAAAAAGGTTTTGATCACACATCAAATTTAAGAAATCACTTCAAATTCCCATCAAGTGATCGAGCGTTCTATCATTGACAAATTATTAGTACGGTAAAAGGTAGACTTCTTCTAAATATTGTTCATTATTCTTCAAAAACGGTTACAGTTTTATAACCATTGTCACGCCGCACACGTGATAAACTTTGAAATTGTTAAGATTCGTCACTCGCTTTTACATTCGTATCAAATATGCTCATATATCATACAAGTACTAAACGGAAGTCACATACCTGGAGTTGTCACCTTCACAGACTTAAATGGTATATCATGAGGCGTCTTTATGTACACTCGACGGGGATCAATGCTTACAACTACTGCCTGTAGAAAAGTTAGACAAGAAATGATTTTCCAGGTTATTTTTACAAAATAGCAAAACGGAGAGAAAAACAGTGTCAGCCACCATAGCAAGCTAGTAACTTATTTATACATATTCCTAGAAACTTACAAGATCATATAAAAGATCACTCTCAGTCGATAGTGGATACGTTTAACCCCTCCTAGCACAATTATCAGATCAGAGATGGGCAAATAACCCGGATGGAGTGCATGTATTAAGAGGTGTGAGGTGCACTGGGTCACTACGCTTGCCGAAGCATCGGCTTTTGGCACAAGGAGCAAGGCACAGCCTTAGTTTGAAAATGTGCAAGGCGAAGGCGCACTCCTTTTGGACATGAGGCGCGCTATTTTTTATAACAAATTTGTGATTTCCAAATAAAATTTTGGGCAACAAAAGCCTTTTTATGAGTTTTCAAGTTGGCTAACATGTTGATACGTGCTAAATTCACACATTTATTCTATAAATTTGCACGCAGCATTTCTATGCCATTATTCTCCCATAAAATTGGCTACTTTGGGTCGTATTATATGCAGATTATGGATCCATGTGAGCGGGAATGAGCCAAAACCCGTCCTTCAAGCTGCATTCTTGATGATTGGTAAAGTTAAGATCTGGATGCGTGAAGACGGAAGAAAGCAAGTTAGCCTAAAGGTGGAAGTGCTGGTCGATCGAGTGACTGCTATAGTCGATCAACTGGATTGCTGCAAGAAAAAGTCAATCGACTTGCTTCTTGTGGTTGATCGACTTGTTTGTGTTATTGGCCGAATTCTGACGTACTTAATTCGACCCATTTGTTTCTTGAACAATAGTTTTTGGACTTGGAGTATTTAATTAGGACTTGTAAACATTTATTAGGTTATCTTTCATAGTGTTAAACATTCTTCTACGTTGCTTGCTTGAAACTTTTGAATCTAGAATTTGTAATCCTTTCCTTCGACTTTCGGTAATCAATTAATTAACCTTATTCTTCCCTTAATTCTTTTAGCTTCTTTTCCCTTCCCTCTTTATTATTGTTGATCCTTTCATGTTCATTAGTTATTTACACTTTTATATCATGTTTAATTCGATTATTATTCTCGTTCTTGTTATTTCTATTAATTCGAATATGAATAGCTAAATTCCTTTGCTAGGATCTAGGGGAGTCATGGTTGGGTGACGGTTTTTAATAAAGATATTAAATATGGCATAATTATCGCGTTTGTATTGTTAATTGTAGCATTTCATATTGATTAGTTGGTTAAATGCATGTAGCTGACTGGTAAACTCCGACCTAAGATTGAAAGCCTGGTGAGAGTTAGACTGCTATAAACAATAGAGTGCCCTAATAAGTTGCGAGATCCCGTTACAAGCATTCTAGGGCGAATAGTGATCCGAGAGGACATTTTCATTATTGTGCACACCGTAATTCGACTGATCTATGACCCTCGCCTTTGACCGTTGTTAGACCATAGTGAACCGACAATCCTAACTATTTCTCCTTATATTTTTAGACTTATTTCTTTCTTATTCCTCTTTCCTTCACTACTTTAGTTTAGAAAACAAATCAAACAAACCCCATTAAAACTTGGACAGACTTTATTTAGCAAGTAGAACACTTTTATTCTCACTGTGGATACGATCCCGACGATCCCGACTTCCTTACTCCATTAGTATAAGGCTGTTGGTTTATTTTTGATAGGTGTGCGATTTAGTCTGTCAAATTTTGGGTTTGATGCGAGCCTTTTATATGCAATTATTCATCTATTTTGGCGCGCATTTTTGTGCATTTTATATGCTATATTCTCCAAGTTTGCTACTTTGTGTTATTCGCCCAAATGTGTATGTAAACTAAATCCTATCAACAAAGGTGAGATGAGCTCCCGTTCCTAGTCTTGATGTAAATGGAGCTTGGAAATCGTTCTTTTGGAGTCTGTAGTAAAGTAAGGAAGCTTATCAAGCAAAAGAAGAGCTTCACATTACTAGTGCCTACTTTGACAAGTCATAACTCGAGTTCTACAATTAATAACCAAGTGATTCCAATTGGAGGTCACAGCTTATCCTCTTAGCTTTCCAACGCCATCGAAAATACTCGATTTACCTAGGTAACGAAGAAATGGCGGCGTATCAAACAAACGCCAGAATAGTTCCCGCACTGAAAACACTCGATATAGCCTTTTATTTTTGACCTCGTTTTCTACTCCTTATTTCTCTTTCCTTCACTACTTGTAGTTTAGCAACAAAACAAACCCACCCTAGAATGGTTACTTAGATGGACTTAGATTTAGCAAATAGAACGTTTTTGACTCCATGTGGATACGATCTCGACTTCTTTTACTGCATTAGTGATAGGCGTGCGATTAAGCCTGTCAAATTTTGGCGTCGTTGCTGGATAGGTAAAATATAAAGAAATAGGACGCCAATGCACGCTAAAATGCAATAAATATGTAAATTGATGCTAACAGAAGCATAACCCTCCCCAAACCAAATCACACAATGCCCTCATTGTGATCAGCGCACAATCAGCGCAACGGATACACGGGAAAAGAGTAAATAAACATAATGAATGCAATGAAATAGAGTAAAGGAAACTTACAAAGTTTATACAGTAAATGACCTCCCCAAACCACCCAACAAGGGGAGGTCGGCAACTAATCATCACCCGCGATAAAATCGGGATCATCCTCCTCTCTAACACGAGCGCATGTAGAGAGTCCCGCTCGGAGCCTCTCCTCCGCACCCTCATCTTCATCCTCCTCATCCTCTCTCCTCCGCACCCTTATCTTCATCCTCCTCATCCTGTGATGCCCGCCCTCCATATACCAAAAGTAAGATGGATGTGGCCACACCGTCCGAGGATCGGGCGTAGTAATCGTACATAGGGAACCCGACCAAAGCTTGGTTCATCTCTATACGCGCGCACAAATCATCGCGTACCCCCGGGACCGTAGGGGTTACAATAAAATGAGCTGGTCGTGTGTGAGCAATGGATGGAATGTCAAATCGAGTCCCACAGCCCACGGCCCTCGTAGGCGCAAGGCGCGGAAGAAACGGATTTCTTCCTAGGCATCGTGTAAGGCAAAAGATATAAAGGGGGAGGTGGTTGCAACACCCTATGCCGGACCTGGAAAAAGCTGACTAGCAATATGGGTAACAAATGGGGTATCGCTGTCAATGTAAGTACCCCGCTAAAATAGATAATTTGTCACAGTTCACGTTATTAGACTCCTCGCGACCGAATATTGTGTTCCCAATTAGGTGAAGCCAACAACGGATTGATGGATGGTGGTGATCCCGTTTTCGACCCTCAAAAATATCAGAAATCGCGCCCCATAGGTCGGACCAATTTCCTAGAAGCATCTTGACTCCCCTCACTAAAAAGACCAAGTAATCCGCCAAAAACGGCTATTGTCAAAGTAAAATCTTGGTTGAAAAGGACGAAAATGAGCAGATCATAATCCCCCCCATAGAAACGTAAACTACTAAAGAATTCGAGGGTAGGAATGAGATACGTGTATTCGCGCATGTTTACCAACCCCGACAACAACAAACTCGTAAAACCCCAAAGTAGTCAAGACTCGTTGTGTAGAAAACGGGTTAGTCAAAGACTCGTTGTGTAGAAAACGGGTCGAGGTGATAGTATATTGGTCAGTCTACAAAATCTATTTTTCTTATCTCTCGTAGCCTTATTCCTTCAAATTCTTTTCCCTAATTTCAAAATTAGGGTTATGTTTACAAATTGATTTGGGGATTTCTGAATTTACATTTACATGTATTAACTGTTCTTTCTTTTGTGTGATAGGATAATAATGGAAGGAGGCAAGAGGAGAAGAGTAGAGTGGCAGGTCAAAGGTCAAGGCTCACGGAGACCGAGACGGAGACGGGTCAGAGTAGCGTTTCCGTTCCAGAAAATCTGGATTCTGCTTTGGTTATGTACGAGCCTTTAGATAGTAGATAGTGTACCGAGGTAATTTTTGCTTCTAGAGATCAGAAAAGTAGATTTCGTAGACTGGACCCATTTTCTAGACCGCGAGAGTCTTACTACTTTGGGGTTTTACGAATCTGTTGTTGAATTACTGAATGGTACTGGAATGTCGGGATTAGTAAACATGCGTGAATACACGTAACTCATCCATACCCTCGAATTCTTTAGTAGTTTTCGTTTCTATGGGGGGTATTATGATCAAAATCTCGCTCGTTTCCGTCTTTTCAACCAAGGAAAATAAAATTTTACCTTGACATGAAATTGGTATGACCTGTGGGGCGCGATTTCTGATAATTTTGGGGGTCGAAAACGGGATCAGTTTGTCCACCATCAACCTATCCGTTATTGGCTTCGCCCAGGGAACACAATATTCGGTTGCAATGAGTCTAATAATGTGAATTGTGACAAGTTATCTATTTTAGCGAGGTACTTACATTCACAGCAATACCCAATATGTTCTTAATATAGCTTTATCGTTTCTTTGGGGCCAGTTACCCATATTGCACGTCAGCTTTTCCAGACTTTCCCCGAACATGAGAACCCAGCTTCTTTAAATGACCTTTGTTTAACGGACATCCCTTATATGATCGACGTATATTGGCTTTTAGAGGACCTCGCGTGGAAGATCTCCACCGCTTTGTCGGTGACTTTACCTTGCGATACACTTCCTTCGCTTGTCCCTCTTCCTTGCGTCCGGAATAAGGCGTTGCGACCACCTCCCCCTTTATATCTTTTACCTTACACGATGCCTAGAAAGAAATCCTTGTGGGCCAACTACGACGATGGGACTCGATTTGACATTCCCTCCTCGGTCGGTTTATCCGACTCATTTTATTGTACCTCCTCCTTTTGTACCCTTTACGGGGGTACTTCATGATTAGTTACTTGATTTGTGCCGCGCGTATGGAGATGAACCAGGGCCGGGTTCCTTATGTACGATTTCTACGCCCGATCCCTGGACGGTTGCCACTTGCTAGGTGGCCACATCCATCTTACTTTCATTAGCCAATCATTATTACTCTATAGTACGTTGTACGTAGAATGGCATAATGGCATCCGGACAAGAGTTCGTTTGTTGTACATTATACTCCTCTTTATATAGTGAATTTGCGGTAAACCTACTCCAGCCGCGGTTTTTCCCACATCGGGTTTTCGTGTCATGATCTCTTGTGACGGTATTTCCCTACTTTGCCTTTTAACTTATTTTCATTGTGATTCTCGCTTATTGCTCATCCGTCTATATCATATATAAGGGCTCCTAGGCTAAAAAGAGTAGGTCACTTTTAACCCACGCTTAAATATCTATTTGGCGAAATTTTACCAAAACACCATGTGAAATGTGTAAGGGCGGTAGGGCGGTAGGAGTGAAGGTGCGCTAACGCAAGGCCCACACATTCATACATAGACCATCGTGAGTGAGAGGTGATGGGTGTGGTCGGCCACGACGCTATAAAATAGACAAAAGGGTGTCGGCAAGCATCAAGATCTCCTTCCAAGTCCTCGTACGCATTGCTAGGACCTCGAAACCAATGACCGCGGGAAAGTCATTAACGATATCCCCCTCCTTAGCCGGGGTGATGCCTTGAAAGGATTGCGTGATCCACACACACACATAGGGGCTTAACGAGGGCATGGACCAAGCTCGACGCAAAGGGCTCCTCATCAAATAAGGAAAATAAAGAGGCTATATAAGGAGAAATGTGTGAGAAAGTTGGTGCATATCCGAAGAGCTACAAAGGGCTCTATTTATAGAAAAAACTAGGGTATTCAATGCCCCCACCTAACGCAAGTTGCAAAACATGAAAATCAACGTGCCAGCATCGTAGCCAAAGCCCATACACTAATGTGGGGTGGCCAATTGTTTGGGCACGATTATTAAGCCTAAGTCATTAGGCCCAAAGCCCACGGGGAAATCCAAGGAAGTTCAAAACAAGACTCTCATGTTGCCAAGGGAGACTCCCTCGCCCCGAGAGATGTCGAGCTAAAGTCTATTCCAAGTCGAGGATGAACTCCAACAACGGCTCATCTCCCTCATTGAGGGTCCATGCCAGGCTCATTCAGCAGCACGTCAACAGGACGGTCGCAGCCACGTGGAACCCCCACGTGAGTCCCTTTGGTCCGTACGAAGTTGTCCCTTATAAATAGGGACACAATTCACCTCCAAAGGTATTTAGCCTTTTAACTCTATAAGCACTTTCTCTCACTACAATTAGTTGACTAAGGGAATCTCCTTGTGAGAGACTCGGTCGACCCCAAAGCAAGAACAAAGACTGGCCCAGGCTCGGAACCTCGAGGCTAGGTTTGTTCCCGGTTTCAGAAACAAGGCCGAGAGGAATATAACAAGTCTAATGACCTGAAGTCCAAAGACCCAAGGAGCATCAGCAGCGGATTAAGCTTAGCGGACAACTAAACATTCATTAGTCTCGTGTAATTTGTATTAAACACCAAGTACATTTTTTACCCGAAACAATAACTGATTAATAATTTCCAAAATAAAAATATCTAAACAATACTAATAGTATTTTTTATAAAACCAAGGTCAACGAATGTATATATATAACCCAAAAAGGTTCAGCCTTCCCTAACCTCCTCTTTACAACTAAGACAAGGTAGCTACCAACATTCTGAACGAGGTGGGAGGAAACAGCCTATCTAAACCAAATTAACTTCAGAATACAGGCTTTGTTAGTTAGTATGCAGGGACTTAAGTTTGAAGCTAATACAACTTTAGAAAAGATCGATGCTTATACCAAAAAGCAAACAAGAGTAAGTATAGCCTCAAAACTTGAAAAGCTAAATACCTGATTGCCGTAAACTCTAGAAATCTGTTCCAAACTGCTCTTTCCAGATTTAATCTAATAAAAACAAATGTAGAAGTTTACTTTTAGGATGAAATTAATGAGCGAGAAAACGAAGGGGGAGAGGACAAAAAAAAAAAAGGAAAAAAACAATGAAAGAAACTTCAATTTCAAGAAACATGTGAAGACATAGCACACCCCAGTTTTCAAAAATTCTTCAGCAGCATAAACTGCATCACTTCCAATAGAAATCTTATCAGCGCCAGATCTAAAATACTCAGAAGCAACTTCCAAACTGGTATAGTGCCTGTCGAGAATTATATGTAACATTTGTCTTTATATATGAATAGTAGCTGATGGTCGAAAAAAACTATAGTTCTAGAATGCATGTTATGATGTTACGTAAAGCTGTAGAAGTACTATGATTATAATGCAGGATGCTGTACCTTCCGTTTGCATCAGTAAAATCTCTAATTCCACCTCCCACGGTCAATGGCACAAAAACATTTTCTGAAGCAAATCGCAGAACCTACAAAATGAGAGGCCAACCTATAATGAACAAGAATGAAGGAAAATATAGGCTACAGTCGAAAGGAGAAAGATAGGAAATAAACCTTTAACATTGGCAAGTCACCCAGCGGAAAGTCCCTAAAACCAGTGATGTTAAGAAAGCTGACCTATTATAAAAAGAAGGTTACTCCCGAGTTAGCCCTGTAATGTTTGCCAATGCAAAATCTTCTACCATAGATGGACATACCTCATCAGCACCATCCTCATAATACTGTCGAGCAAGTTCAACTGGCTTCCCAAGATTTCGTACCTTGATAATCAAGAAAGAAAACAAGTCTAATCCATCAGCAGCAATAAGTGAGGAAAGGTAGGAAGTCGAATCTAAACTATCGTACTTTACGGGTGAAAAGGAGGGTGATTATTTGTTTCCTCCGCTTCTGTTCCAGAGGAAGCAACCAGAGTCTCCAGTGAAAGTCAAGAAATGTATAGAAACCCACATATAAATAAGCAGTTATTGGTTTAAGTTGTTGCTACTGGTATGAGCCATTTATTCCAAGATCAAATCCAGTAGTGAAGGTCTGAAGAATTTGACAACATTTTAAAGGGAGTGGATGAGGGGTACAGTATACAGAACGATGCCTAGGGGAGCAAAATTGTGCGGGTAATAGAAAGAATGTCCGTGTAGAATGAAGTTATAGATGATGCGGCATGGGCATGCATGCAGACAGCAGGCGCATACCACATAAAGAAGAGCAAACATGTAAAGCTCACAAAAGATGGAGCCTGTTTCACACTTTCACATTACACCTGTTACCTATTCAGTATAGGCTTATTTAAGTTACTCCATGTAATATATAGAGCTTTCTAACTGTTTCCCCTGAATAATACAATAGCGCATTTTATTCTATTATCCTATTGAGTACCTCATTTTCATCTGTGTTTTCTCTCACATCATATTGATCTCCTTTTGTCACAACAAGATCTCCTTTGTCATTAGCCCTCACATCAAGACAAGCAATAACCTAGAATCAAAAACAATCAATCAGTAAATACAGCAGAAGCATATATAAATTCAAAGAAATTTAACAAAAATCTTCAGTATCTGGATAAGCAGAAGCATCAATACACCCCTCAAAGAAACTAGCAAGGGTAGAAACAAAATCTTAAGTATTGAGATGGTGAACGGTAATCACTATATAAAAATGTTGTATCAAAAGCTAGTGTGGCACACTTTATTCAAATCCAGGCAAAGAGGTCAATTAAACAACATAAGAAACCACTTAACAGGCACTGGTGTGAAGTTTGTGAGAAGTCATACCCTCTTTGCAAGTTTTGACGCTTTTCCTTGAGCTACCTTTTGTCTATGCAACAAGATTTAGGTTTTTAGAATGAAAATTAATTACAGCTTCAGTTAAGAGAAACAACGGCGCTAATTCAAGTAGTCAAAAAGCTACCTTGGTACCGAAGAGTTTGGCTTTAAGAATTTGTTTAATATTGAAAGACCAACATCTGAAAGGGAAAAAAAGTTGAAGCAAATAGTTATTCATTGTACACATACTTCGGCGGGAAAGCAATGATAAAAGACAGCATACAGTTGATAAAACAATGACATTGCCACAGTAACTAAAGGGCACTCCCCCACGGCAAACAGATTTATGCAGACCCATAGTTGAAAATACAAAAAGCTTGTTTCAGGATCATACAGTAAGCCAAGCAAGCAGTATATCTTATTCAAAGACAAGTAGTTCGGAAGATTGCAAGCTAAAGTCAATCTATTCTTATTATACTAAACGAGAACCCGCAGACATCACTTTTACTGATGCGTCATGATAATATACTTCTGTTCCCGCCTAACTTATGAGCAACATTATATTTATCATCTGTCAAATAAATTAAATCTTCCGTCAATATCCTAACTCCTATTATCTTCCCTACCAGCCCATTTTTGTTCCCTCTATCGTGGCTCCTAAATATTTTACCCAGAGTAATCAAAATTAACTGTTTGTTCCTCTTTGTATAGCGTTATGTTGCAGAAAGATGCAACATTCATATAGTTTAAATTAATATGTACGGTCATCTCAACCAAACATGTTCAATCTAACACGACTTTCGATCATATTTGCTTTTTGCCTTTAGATGTTATGTCAGGTATGATGGAGATCAATTTTTTTTTCGTTTAAACTACTGTAATTTTAACTTCCATAGTTCCATATGATATTTATGTTTAGAATTCATTACCATTGCATTAAAATGATGCAAAAGAAGTAAGAGCATTGAGTTGAAGACCTATGTGATGCATCATTTGTTAATCAAGTATTCTAAGTTAACAGCTATGTCTCATTCACATATATCTTTTGATAAGTTTGCAAGAGGAGGACATATGTGATACATCTGGAAGGTAGAAGTGAAAGATCTTTTTACGAGGGTTCTTGGTTAAACTGTGATTGACTTCGTACTGGAGTAACAACCAAATACTCTACGTATAAGTGAAAATCAAGGGTTTGAGGTGTTTGTTTAAAATCATTAGAAGCCAATGTTATACACTTCGAGTTGAGAATATAAAGACCTGCTGCTTTAGCAAAATATGTTTTCTATATTGTACCGGATGACGAGTTGACATGTAAACCTTCCAAAAATAATAACCCTATGTACAGAGAAAATAAGAACCAATCAGGATCCAAGACATTACAAATCAAAAAAGTTCTATTAGATGTCGGCTCTTTTTTTTTAAAGAAAGTTTTATCGAATCGGACTAAAATTTTCAGTTATTGCTAACTTCATTATTCGTATTTTCTTAGCAAAAAAAATCATAACTCGGGAAATGAAGTCGAATATGCTAATATAAAATCATATTCTACCATTAATTCTTGATTTTACGGTTAGTTAACTTTTAAAAAATGCCTATTTGATAAATTTGCCAAAATTTAGGATAACATAACAAAACTTTAAGATTTTTATCACATCCATGCAATAAAAAACAATAGAGGAAATATCTTGCCTCCACTTTTTTCTGGATGAAACTGAACTGCATATACATTTCCTCTTCGTACGGATGCAATGAATTCACCTCCGTAATTGCAAGTTGATGTCACCCACTCTTTATTATGATCTGACTACAAGAGTACAACAGTTAAGAAAGCCAAGGAAAGCTTAGAGTGGAAAGTAGTACCGAAATGTGATATGGATGAGGAACAGGCCAAAAGACCATACCGGCATTGCACGATAAGAGTGTACGAAATAGACATGACTGTTGGCAACATCATCCAAAATTCCAGAGCCTTTGTTGACATGCAAAGCATTCCAGCCAATATGGGGTACACTTAACCCATTGCTTGAATTAAAGCGTCCAACAACACCAGGTATCAAACCTAAGCCCTTCACTGAGAAAGATAACATGGCCACTAATTACAAGACATTTAAAATGTTAATAATGACAAAACAATCTTCAAAAATCCATATGGCGATGCGCCGATGACAATCAACAATGAGGTTGCCATGTAATTTCAATACCCATATAAATCGGTCAAATTATTGAACCAGCTAAAAAAATGAGACTAAGAATGTGAAACATCAACAACAATCTTGAAGTGTCTCCAATCTGAACAGCTAAAGAGAAGTATTTTGTTGTGGCCTTGCGGGCTAATTCTAGACTAGATAAAGAGATTGCTAACTTACTCTTAAAAGCCTGGCAAGGATGGGATCATAGGAAGGGAGGTGTTAACAAAATAATAGGACAAATGTTACAAACCTACCATGGCTACCAATTCTCCGAAGCAAGATCATTTACATATAGAATGGCCAACTATCGAGCTAATGGACATTAGACCCAGCAATCTGAACAAGAGCCTCACTAAGTCACCTCTATGCCTTGCTTATTGGGAGCAAAGACGCCACTTTATGACGTTATAGCAATTTGGTCGACATATATCGAAACAGCTCTCATGAAATAGAAAGGTAAAGATATGATGCAATATGCACTAATCCTAGAAGGACATTGAAAGTCTTATGAGGCACTTTTTAGATGGCGGATTGGCGGGTATGATATTAAAAAATCTGACGACGGCTGTCAAGCATTTTTAAGTACTCCCAAGAGTGGGTTTAAGTAGGAGAAAATTACAGATGGTAATATGTTTTCCGTCAAAAAGCAACAAATAACAGGTGCAGAAAATACACCTGGCCCATTTTCTTCACTGGATTCAAAAAGCAGCTGTAGTCCGAGACAAATGCCTAAAAATGGGCGATCATTCTCTATGTAGGTACAAAGGGCATCAGCTATCCTATGGACAATAAAAGACAGGTTAGAATGATTTATCAACCAAAAAGCATAAAACAAAGATTTAAAATCAATAATGGGGAAAAAACTCAAATTGAAGAGGGGGTAGAAACCAGTACCACAGACAATTAGTATTTGATTATCTCAGAATCATGAACAATAAATCAAATTCTCATATACACCTGATACAAGCTGAATGCCTAAGGATTTAGTTCCCTCTACAATTCAAACTACTTATTGCCAAATGCCTAATGGTTTAGTTCCAAAATATTTGTCAAATTTAGTCCTGTAAATGGTTTAGTTCCAAAATATTTGTCAAATTTAGGGCTGTAATCTGCTCGGTCAAAGCTCGACTCGTGCTCGGTCAAAACGAGCTCGAGCTTGAGCCGAGCTACTCTAAATACGAGCCGCCGATCCTGAGCGAAACAAGACTCGGTTCGGAAGCTCGTTTATAATTTTTTCTGTATAGTTTTTATACTTTAATATTAACTTTATTTTAAATTATATGTTATTTAGCCATTTATAAGTATTATAATATAATATTTTTTAGTATTTTATAATCTTACTAGTATTGGTGACCGGCTTCGCTCGGGCTACCTCTATTTATCATTAAAATTTATTTTCAATTAAATAAAACAACTTTAAAGTTGCATATTTCATAAATTTATCTTTAATATATTTTTCTCGGTCATATCTTAAAATTACGATGAAATAAATTATAAGACAAATTCACTACTCACGCTATTAATATTTTACCTAGATCGATTAGTTAGCTAATTGTTCATATATACTTTCTTTTGTTGTTAGTATTGTTACTTTTATTACATTCGTTATTACTACGGTTACTTTCACTACTCCAGCCGTAATTATTGTTACTTTCACTCTGTGATACCTGATTCGGAGTTCGGACCCCCGATTTCCGAACCGGGTTCGTCGGACCCGAACTAGAGTCGTTCGCGAGCCAGGTCGCCGGAGTTCGCGACCCAGGCCGGTCAGAGCCACGAACTGTGTTGGCAAAGAGGTTAAGACCCTATAGCTTGGCTCGTTCCGCCGGAGAAGGAGTTAGCACGGTGGGATTGGTGGCTGAAGGTGGAGGGGAGACGAAAGGGAGGGAAGGTGCTTAATATTTTATTGGGTGAATGTAAAGAAGTAGATGAGTAATAATGGGTAGGTAGTAATTTATTAAAATAACAAATTTGCCCTCAGTGGGGGCGGCTGACTTAGGTTACTTTTTAGAAGGGTTGTTTGGTCTTTTGCAACACTTATCCTTATTATGACATTGGTTACTACTTTATTTTACACAATTTCCAAAGACAAAAATATAAAACTCTTGCTATTTTCAATACTATAGTTCTTATGTATTTTTTTTTTTTAAAAAGCTTGACCTGTATAAAAAAAAGTTCAGTTTTACAAATTAAATTATAGACTATTTATTTACTCCTCGAACCCAGTTCACTAGGCATAGCGAATTAC
>JAOWBH010133682.1:0-13719 GCA_028566215.1 Silene coronaria | reverse complement strand
GAATAAGGCCGGCAACATGGTTCTTGTAAGTATTTCTTTAATTGTAACAACAATTCCTTATTTAAATGAGTATAGCATTTGTATAATTTTAACAACCATATATTCGTCGTTCATGATTGCTTTAAAAATTGCGGAATTTTATTAACCATTTAACTTGATCAATTTTGCAGACAGAGGGTCATGTGTACAACTACAACCACGCCACTACTATGCTTGGTAACATTCCGGATGATGTGCCGATGGGTCAAGTTCAAATGTTGCAAGAAATGCAGGTCATGTCACTTCAATGCTTGCAACGCACGGGACAAGGACACCTCATTCAACCCACGGTGGCTGGCCATCCGAGGCCTCCACACGAAGAGCCTCCTAGATATCAATTACGTGGCTTGGGGCATAGACTTACTCCGATCCGTGAGGAGGACACACCAAGTGGTTCCGGCTCAAGACCAAGAACCAAGAGAGGTTAATCAAGAAAAAAGGCTAGTGTGCCATTTAGTTTGATGGAAATTAATCATTTGTATAAACTTAACTTTTATTTGAAACTATGAAGTTTAGTATGAATTTTGTTTTCAATGGTTGCTATCAATGATGTATGAACTTTGTTTTCAATTTCGCTATCAATGACATTATTTGGAAACTTAATTTAAAACCCGTGTTTCGGTTGTGTGTATCAAATGTGTTGTGTGTGCAGGTGTGTTGTGTGTGTATGTGTGTTGTATGTGTGCTGAGGTTGGCTGTTGTTTGCAGTTTTTTTTTTTTAAAGTTTTTAGAGTAAGCCGCGCATCTTCTCTTATAAATGTATCAAAAATAAAGTAAAGCCGCCAACAAAGATAGCGGCTTACTATATTTCTTGGTGGTCAGACACTCCAGTAGCTACTGGAGTCCAGAAGTCGTGAAAAATGGATGAAGCCGCTAGCTTTGTTGGCGGCTTTGCCTATCATCAGTTGGCATTTTGACTCCAGTACACTGGAATCAAATTTGGAGTGAAAATGGGTAAAGCCGTCAACAAAGATGGCGGCTTTACCTATCAACACCTTGCATTTTGACTCCAGTGTACTGGAATCAAATTTGGAGTGAAAATGTGTAAAACCGCCAACAAAGATGACGGCTTTACCTATCAACACCTTGCATTTTCACTCCAGTACAATGGAATCAAATTTGGCTGGGACATTAGGTAAAGCCGCCATCTTTGTTGGCGACTTCTTAGAGAAACAACAAATAAAATAAAAAGTGATGACATTGACCCATTGGCCTAAATAATTTCATAACAACCTCATTTATCTAATTAATTACCCAATTAGCCCCACTAATCCAAAAAATTCCCCACAATCAAGTGCATGTGCATACTAGTGAAAGAGTAAAATTTACATGTGAAAAAACACAAAAAAGGCATAACATTCCCCAAGTGATGCTGCTCCCTAAACGGTACATACAAAGTTATATGTAGTACTTGGGAGTATATCTTAAGCTTATTCAAGAACAACATAATCAAAAGCTAGAACAGAAAAACCCCCGGCAAATCTAGCAGACTCCACTCGTTTTGTTACGGTCTACAAGCCTTCTCCAGTAATTGGTTATTTCTTTCATATCAATCGCATCTTTCTTGGCAACGGGCTTGTGGTCTTGCGATGCAATATTTTCGAGCGTGACTTGGGCGACTTTAGTAGGCACCCGACTTGGGCGAGCATCCATCTCATGTAAGACCTTCTGGATGTCGGAAACAAGCCTTTCAGCCAAGCCTCGGCTAAAATCCTCCCTGACTACCACTCTTAGAACTGCAATGTGCTCAGCATTAGGAGGCATTGTGTAAGCAGGGACAATCCATCCAAACCGCCTCAAACTCTCAGAAATGTCAAACACACTGTATATGCTGCTATCTTTTAAGGAGAATGCGACCAGTGGGACCCCAACATCTTTTGAGACCACTTCGAAACGCCCTGTTCTTTCTATTCCGTCTTTTAAAACGCTGGCATTGTCCCTGCAGTTTTCCATGATGTTCTTATAACCCTGCATGTTCCGTTCTTTTTTATCAGTAGATCTTAATACATCAACTAATAGGACAAAAAGAATGTAGGAAAAATTTGTTTAGATTCTTCGTATCGTTTCAGGGAATGATAAAAGACGATACTCATTCACTATTAAACAATAAACACGGCATTAGGCAAAGAAGTTAAGAAAAAAGAGTAGAAGTTAAAGGCATGCTTCACCTCAAAGCCAAGCCGGATCAACTGGTAGTACTGTGCAATGATCTGACTCGAACCTGCCGCAATGAAATCACAGTTAAAAAATGTCTTTTATTGGAGAACTAATCTAACTTCAATGATCTAACATGAATAAAAAAAGTTAACCATTAGCTACATGCCCCGTCACTTAAGAGAGAGTTTCGGACAAAAACAATAAAATATGTTTCCCACATTGCATAATGTGGGAGATAACCGGTGCCTATGGCATGAGAAGGGATAAGAATTTAGATGTACGCGACCTTAGCCTGTATGGGAAATACAATAAAGCAGTTGTCCGTTGAAAAATGCATCAGAAATTCGGAATATAATTAGTTCTTAAGGCAGCGTACCTTTGGAGAAATTAAGGGTGAAAGTAGGTTGATCAGCTCCAAGGTAATTGATATGGAAGACGAGTTCTTCAGGAAGGTCCTCTTTGCTCCTCCATATAACCCAACCAACTCCTGCATAAACAAGGCCATACTTATGGCCACTGACGTTGATGCTCTTAACTAATGGTAAACGAAAATCCCACTCGATTTCAGGATAAATAAACGGAGCAACGAATCCTCCACTAGCAGCATCCACATGAATTGGCGTGTCCCATCCTGTTTCCTTATTCTTGTCAGTCAAAAGATCGCTCAGTTTCTTCACATCCTCAAACTCTCCGGTCAAGGTAGACCCGAGAATAGCTGCCACGCAAATGGTGTTCTCATCCACCATTTCCACAGCTTTCTCAGGATCCATCACATAATATCCTTCCTTCAATTTGACCTCTTTTAGCTCAACTTCAAAGTACCTCGCAAACTTCTCCCAACAAACCTGTGTCATAATTCATTTTCCATCATTACGAGAAAGACTAGGATCTACACTGGCTCACAAATGCAGTCGCAACAGATCATCTGTGACTGTTAACAAACACAAGGGAAAAAACGAAGGAAAACTAATTTGATAGCCAATTTGCGCCCGGCTAGAAATCAGTGTCAAAATTACAATATCATCCTACATACCAGAAATTGATGAGATGTGGTACGGAAATTTTATGCACGCAATCTCAGACATCGTGTTACCAGAATTTGTTCAATCAACATGCAGAAAACATAATTTTGTTCGGAAAATAAAAATTACCTGCACGTTAGCACCTGTAACAATATTAGGTTTGTCGAGAGGTTTTCCTTGCTCTCGTCGCTTTTTCTGCCACTTTCTTTTGAATGCTAAACCTGCCAACATGATGGCCTCTGATGATCCCACAGTTCCTACACCAACTGCCGTTTCATCTTCTCCGACAGGTGCATTAAAAAGGTGCGCTATCATATTTACACATCGGTTCTGTAGGGAAATTGATTATTTTCAGGATCATATACCGTAATACACCAGTATAAAATAATATCATCATGAATCGACCTAGTAAATTTGTCAGTTGTACAATGAAAAAAGAAGTGCAACTCTGCACTAATAGTTAGGCCTTCAGACATTGTATTGCTACAACTTCATTAGCGCCAAACACCTAAACCGATATTTACTTTCGTGAATTTGAGAAAAATGAAAACAGCAGAAATGTAACCTGAAGTTCAGTGGTGACAGGGTACTCATCCATGTCAACATAGTTTTTGTTAACGGAATTCATGATGAGCTTATCACACTCGGGTTCCATCCAAGTTGTCACAAATGATGCGAGGTTCAACCTCGGGTTTCCATCTAGCATCAACTCATCATTTATTATCTGGTAAGCGGCTTCCTTTGGTATTGAATTATCAGGCATCTTCAACCTTCACATTAGCATGCTAACTATTGTCAACTATCACATCTGTAACTGTAAAAAACATGTAAGAAGATTACCCTGACATTCAAGCTTGTTTAGTTTATATGTTTGTTTACAAATTGTTTAGTAGCCAGTGGTGAAGTTGGGGTTTTTTGCTTGAAGCTCATACATCGACATGGTGGATTATGCTCCAAAATTCAGTTATGTTTGTTTCATATTATAAAGTTAGTGGTTAAAATGGGTCGTAATAATTAGAGCATTAGTGGGAGTTATAGAGTTAGTGGGTCATATTAGTGGCTCTAATGGTTACAACAAAGGACCTGTCGCGAAGTGGCTCCAATGGTTACAACAGAGGACTTGTTGTGATTTTGTAAAGTTTTCAAGCGTGCGGCTTCCGTTGGAGTTAGAAAAATATAACCCGCTTGAAAGCTAGACCTGCTCTACCAAGCTGTTTGATTTCAAGTAGCTTGCTTTTTATTGAATGATTATGTAATCTGGCCTATTCGAGCTACAAGAGTATGTAGCTCACCATTATTAAGGTAGGTAGCTTAAAAGCAAGGTTGCTAGAAATATTGGAACGCCTTCCAATATAGCTTGGTCTTTTGGAAACTCCGGTCTTCATCGGAACTCCTCTTGTAAATATTATTAACTAATTATAATAAATACGGAGTAATTAGTTAATTTTGGGCTAATCTTGGGTGCCACCAAGAGGAGGTTTTCTACCACGGAAACTTGAAGATTGGAGGATCAATTTAGCTCAAGAACAACATAAGGAAGGAGTCCTTGTGTTGTGCCCATTTTTCCTATGTGGCAAGTCAAGCTACAAATAAAATTAAAGTGGCTCACCATGCTCATCGAATTACAATTTCCCTTAGAAATTCTACACTTGTATGGATTAAAACCTCACATTAGAATTTGGTGTCTAATGCACTCACTGTTATCATATTATTTCTCATGGCAATCTATGATTTGCAATAATAGGTTAGAAAACAATGGCTTAGACACATTAGATGCATAACTACTTTACTAATACAATTACCCCTCCGTCCCATTCATTTATTTCCCTTTCTATATTGGGAGGATTCTTGAAGGGCGATTTGACCACCCACATAACATATTGCCCACTTGTCACTCAATTACAACTCTTACAAATGATCTCCCTTTCCCTCTCCGGCTCTCTCTAGAGTTTGTGGCAAAAATAAAGGTAAACAAATGATCGGAACTGAGGGAGTACACTATTGTAGATACTTTGTTATCTATCAAAGTTGACCCTTAATGAATGAGAAGAAAAATACCTTATACATACTTGAATAAAAAATGGAGAAGATGAAAAACGATGGGAGTAGCAAATAAGAAAAGCGTAAAGAAATAAGCGAAACAGTAAATATGAAAGGTGAAGATTGGCAAACCTAGGGAGAGGGGTACGAACATAGCGAGAAGCAAAGGTACAAGGCAAGCGTTGCGTAGAGACCTCATCTAAACTTGTTTCACTAATCACCATTTTTAACTTCTACGTATTATATCTTCAACCTACCTGTACATAGTAGGTATATACACCTTCTAATTAATTAATTATATCTTGATTATGATTTACTTGCTAAGTTTTAATGCATGTCATCGGTGCAGAAGCTATTGCATGCTATTATTATTATTATTATTATTATTATTTAATAAGTTGTTACAACTCAAGTTTACTACTTACTAGAGTTACTACTACTCCATAGTTGATATAATACATACTACCAAATTGTCGGCATTATTGCTAAGTGACACGTTGCGTTAATATGCACACTAATCACTTGAGTTTCAATTTTGTACATACCACGATCGAATCATTGCTTCCAATGTTGCCACATACTCATCATGACTCATGCCGATAAATGGAGACCAATGGTGACTCATGCCGATAAATGGAGACCAATGGATATGTTCGTTTCAAACTTTAAACACAATGCCTAATAATCTCATTTTTTCAATTGAAAATCTTAAAACGAATATACTCGTTTTAAAAGAGAGTATCAGGGGGAAAAAAAAAAAAAAAAGCTAATTGTCAAAAATACCTAATAACGTGGCATGTGTCTCTCTCTCGAGAGAAGAGTGTGTGTGTATAGCAACCATATACTTGTAAAAAACGAGATTGTATATATGTAAGATCATTAGCCTCTTGGTTTGTAAGGGGCGGGGTGGGTTTAATACTCTTTTCTCTCGGTTATATCATCTTCAAACATTTTTCAACAGAACAAAATAGAAAATTGAAATTAGGTTGATCTAACGGCGAGAATTCCTTGCAATTAAAGTAATCGCGTCAGCTTCGATCTCCATAGCAATGGAAAAAACATATTTGTTTACACTCATCTAGTAGAGAACGGATGATAAAAATAGATGCAAGTAAACTTTGACTCCTAAGACAACTATTGCTGACCTACACTCATCCTAATTTTGTTGTCAAAGACGCGAAAGAATGTACTTGTAAGTGAACACCCGATTGTATTATTTCGATTACCCCTCCTAATTTTGGTATCGACATAGTAGTTCTTAAGAACTATCCATCAATCTATACGTATTCCTCCTCTGAAGAAGTTCACTTTTCTTAGTGTTATCAATCTACCGTTATTATGGAAACGAAATGAAGAAAGGAGTATCGAATTATTATTTCACACTTCCCATAAACGAAATGAAGAAGAACGGACATTATGTACATCAAACCATTCGATCACTTGTATAACTTTCATGCACTCAATCTCGGGCCAATAATTTTAAAATGAGCCGAAAAATGAGGATAATATTAAGGTCCCAAGCTAAGCAAGAAGTTCACAACATTTTATTGAAAACAAAACGACCTATATCCCTCTCACAAACATTCCGAATTATTACAGAAAATAAACGTACACAACAAAAGTTACAAACCAAAATACAACCATAATAAACTAAGCAGCAAAACACATTCAACCATCCATCTATTCAACTAGAACGCTCTCTAGTAATCTTCCGGTGCCAGTGGTTGGTGACCATGAGGAGCCTCGTGAGTCGGAATCACTATAAACTCGTAAATTACACCCGCAATGGCACCTCCAATCAACGGTCCAAGCCAATAAACCCAGTGATTCCTCCACCTGTTTCCGATCAAGGCGGGTCCAAAAGCTCTGGCTGGATTCATTGAGGCCCCATCGAATGGGCCCCCGACTAGGATGTTTGCCCCTACAAGTAAGGCGATGGCTAGAGGTGCGATGGTTCCTAGACTACCCCTCTTGGGATCAATGGCGGTTGCATAGACGGTGTATACCAGACTAAAAGTCATCACGATTTCGAGGATCAAGGCATTTAGAGTGCCTTCTCCATAAGCCACTCCCAATCCAACTGGCCTCTGCAATATAAGGAAGGCTATATCAGAAGAGTCACTAATAACTACCTCAGTATTTTGAACATCTATTCTAACACAATATTCGCTGCAATGTCAGCTAGCTAACGTAGCTAGTAAAGTTATCGAGATGAGAAAAATCTGCTCTTTTGCGTTGCTCCATTACAACAAAAATCTTAAAAAGATCCCAGTATGAGAAGACCATCTCAATCAAAACTTACGTTCATGATACGGTTGAGGTCCAATTATCAATGGTTTCATACCTTACCTACAAAAATATCGACTGCTAGAAGTTTATGGAAAGTGATCACTGCACGATGCCTGGCCTAATTGTCGTTACTCTGTACTAATGATTGTCATTTTAGATAATTAGGGCCTCGAAACTTGTAAATGTTCATCATCTCTAAAAAATCTAGTTTATACTACTCCCTCCATTACACAGTCCATCATTCATTTTGTTTACTCTGTATATTCCTTGTTCGTAATCAAAGGATTGATGATTTTGAGACGGAGGGAGTATCAAATTACTGGTTTGGCCAGTAATTATGTAGGACATCTACTCATAAAATAAGCAGCAGCTAATTTAACAGCAATAATAACAAAACAAGTAATAATGGTAAGAATCCTGACCATGCCATCCGTAGAAAGCTTCAAGAGCAAGGTAGCGACAACGGAACCTAAGAGTTGAGCAATGATATAAAGGACAGCACGAATAATGGAGATTCGACCTCCGACAAGGGCACCAAATGTAACAGCCGGATTAACATGTCCACCTGATACATTTAGACTCGCGGCTACTGCTGCAAACAATCCAAATGCATGTGCTAATGCTATCATTATCAATGATGATGCCCCGGTCGGGGTTTCCACTCCGTATAACTTCCCTGCATTATTATTATTATTATTATTCATTACACACTTGATATCAGACCAATAACAAGGAACATGCAAACAAGAATAACTATAAGAGCACCTCCAAGAGTCCAACTGTCCAAGTGATGGTAAATACTCGGTAACTGATGGGTGTATGTTATTTATTTATTCAAAGTAATATATATGAAGAAAGTGAGATAACATACTGAGAGCGAGCTGAACGCCTTCACCAGCAAAGACAAAGATGAAAGTGGAGACGAATTCGGCCAAGGTAGCTCTCATGGAGTCAGGATGGGTAGCTTCTTCAGGCCTTCCAAACTCATATCGACGAGGCGGTGCCATATCTATTACAACTAACTCTCACTTTTCTATATTATTATTATTATTATTATTAAGCTTTGCAACAAACAAACTTAAGATCAACAAAATGTTTTATTCAAGTTTCTCAAACAATAACAAAAACTTGAGCAAATAATAATGAGTAGTATAAGCTATATTATCGTGCATGTAAAACATAGAATTCAGAGCAAGAGATGTTTAAAAGAGAAGGGACACACATGGGAGATGGTTGCATTTGCATGCATGCAATATGATTGACACGTACTTTATTGTGCTTGTGACACACTCTTTATTTCATGATACTTGGCCAAACCTTATTTGAAACTATTATTTATGTTAGTCGTCTCTATCTATCTATAATACGAAATTTCCTTGTTATTATACTATACCTTTTGTATTTATTTTTGTATTGTATTGGTAGCTTATGTGATCATGTTCTAGGGTGGACTTGTAGGGACGCTGGTTCTCGTTGGCTATCAGAAATTTTAAAATTTTGTTAAAATTTTTCGAGTTTTTCTTAAACTAGTATCTGTTTGTCCTCACTAAAATTTTTCACCCCCACGGGTCAATTCTTGGCTCCGTAAACTCGTAAGTCATGGGACCCATGTAAACCATGTCAACAGGTACTATAAGTAGTATAAGTTTGGAAAGGTTCTGAGTGTGAATTCGAACAAGCAAGTCCACGAGTTGGCTACTGCTACGTATGTATCAAAGCAGTCCGAGCTAATTCGTCTACTAGTGGGTTTCGTAATACCGAGTTTTGATACCACCCTTTCACATTAATCGTGTAGAGACACCGTTAACATGTCTAATCCTACATAAAACATGAGAGAATGTGATACTAAGACCTGATACCATCTAGTGACGTCTTACCTTTATTTATATTAAGAATGTTAATTTCTGTACCTGCATATATCCCTTTTATCAACATGCCTCAGAAATCTGCCTATGACGATCGCATTCAAATTCGATATATGTAGCTACGTCTCAATCATTTGTTTACCTGATTAAAATATTTTCACAGAAAATAAAAGGTAAACAAGTACTCCGTAATTAGGACAAGGGAGTATGAATTAACAAGTCTCAAACATAGGGGATATAAGCACTTCAAAAAATTCACACCAGAACTTCCTACATGTGAGAAATTTTGTAATTTGCCAATTCTACAGGAACAGATGCTCTAGTTAAAAGTAAAGTACAGCTATAAATATAACATAATGAGCAAGCTACTACAAAAGGGTAAAGAATATGGTCAAAATTAATCCTCGCTATCAGAACTTTCATAAGCCAAACCCAGCAATGATTTCGTGGCGTCATGAGCTTTCGTTGAATCTTGTACATTTGATGATAACTCGGAGCCTTTTTCCTTATGTGTAGCTTCCTCAACCTTGTGGTTCGACAAAGCAGTTTCGGTCGTATCAGATGGGCTTGACAATTTCGGCCTCTTAGGTTTTATCTCTACAACTTTCATCAGCAAATCTTGTTGCCTATGAAAAGCACATGAATATAAGGTTCACTGTTTTCTTTGATGTTATTAAACAAGAAAGTCGACCAACAATGGCAGTATATGATATACCTTATCCCACTCTTTGGCTTTGGCTCGACACGTAGAGGTAAGGGCGCTGGTGCAGGTGACGAATCCGCCAAATTTGCAGCTCTGTATAATCTTATTAAGAATCTCAATAGTTCAGGCACTAAACGACCTAGTGAAAGGGCTCATATTGGGGTAGAAGAAAGAAATTCATGATGACAAACTAAAAAATTATAGTTGTCCATCAAATGCAATGTGCATTAAATTATGAATCATTGATATAGAAGTTGACCAAAAAGCAAATCACTGCAATGCGGCAACCCATAAGCAAACTACCACTTATGGGAAAAAGTTGCAATCTTTGCCTTTGCTTCGATATAGGGCTGTGAGAAAGGGAGTGATAAAAGGGGAGCTATGGTGCGTTCCTTTCAAAATTCTCCTAGTTGGAAGGATTTAATAATACTAGGCGGCACAACCATGACACGACTAGAACGATTATGACTGTGAAACCAGAATGAATTACTACATAGAAATAAACGAAGAATATCAAGCAAGACTTGCAGAATAAGTTCAGGCAAACCAAATAATTAGAATTTCGAATATGGTCAAGAGGTGTAGTTTTTTGTGAAGTAAACTCCCCCCATAACTGTGTACCTACACAAGGTGTAATTTAAGAGATCGCCAAAAGGATATCTTGAAAGCAGCAAATGCTCGTTTTTCAGTGCGGCGCAATAGACGCTCAGCATCTTGTTCGGCCTCCATTTGCTCCTTTAGATAGAGAAGATCATCACTGTCCAAAGCTGCATCATGATACTTGAACAAAATTAGGAGATAAACCTATAAGCACAAAAGGTCAACAAAGAAAATCGTCCTGCCAACTCAAAGCTCTAACAAGTAA
The DNA here is from genome assembly GCA_028566215.1 of Silene coronaria. Classification (NCBI taxonomy): domain Eukaryota; kingdom Viridiplantae; phylum Streptophyta; class Magnoliopsida; order Caryophyllales; family Caryophyllaceae; genus Silene; species Silene coronaria. Next base: position 2,739 of record JAOWBH010133682.1, on the reverse strand, counting down.
AGTTTTCTTCACAGTTCTAGGCTATCAAATGATCAAAGTATGCAACAGAGGAGAAATGTTACCGCCTCTCCCATGCAGGTAGCCTCCACGTTCTCCAGCAACCTCTTGCATCTGCTTAATCAACCACCCGAAGAGAAAAGCCAGGATCCCTGTCAGGGCATGTTATAAGAAAGCTGTATATCTCTCTGAGCATAAATGAAGAAAAAATTCTATACCAGGCTTGGCTTGTTGCAGAGTTAACCAACGACGTTGCAAACAACAGAAAAAATAGAGTACGGAAGTTCTCATTGGACATCACATGTCCCCCAATAATATAGATATATGTTGCAGTTTTTTCTCACGCCCTACAAAATCAGGGCCGGCTATTATACGGTTCACCTAGTACAATTGAACAGGGCCCCCAAAATTTTGGGGCCCAAAATCCAGCCGAAGGCCCTTTACAAAGTAAAAAAAAAAAAAAAAACAAGACATATTTGTTCAACACCATTCAACGCTACAATTCCCAAAATACAAGCTTCCCTGTTTACCTCTCTTCAATCATCCTTTTCCCAAAATAAAACTTTAAATTCCTTTTTCATATTCAGATTTTTCATAACTCTAATCTACTTTATTATCAAAACCTCTATTAAAGAAATTGCAACATAGTACAATTCAACCTTTTGAGTACATTTTCGTGTTTAATGTAATATTAGTTGCAATTTTTCTTCAATTGAAGAGAGTTCATATTTAAAGGTAATAATTTTATCTTTTTGCAAATTAGTTAATTTTCTTGTCTAATAAACTGTATCCAGTTTCTTTCTTCTTTTTTTTCTCAGTTCTTTTGATCAATTATTTTGATGAATCCCAAATCCCAAACTAGAATAAAGTTTTGGAGAAATTTTGTTATGTTTAGGATTAAAAGAAGTTTATTTAAAGTGGTTTTTTATAATTGTGAAATTACTATGAGTAATTTACTATGAATAATGAGATTATACATATAATCTGAGTGTTGAATATGAGAATTTTATATTATGCAGTTTTGTTCGCTTGAAGTTTTTTTTTAAATTTAGGGCCTCAATTAACATATTGAACCGGGCCCCGGTATCCTCCCAGCCGGCCCTGTACAAAATGACGAGACAAACAGCAACCCTTGTTGCTTAGACATGTCAACTTTAAAGCCATACCCGTGTCGATATGATGTGACAAGGATTATGGTATGAGGTCCTTGTTTCTCGCAGCCAGAAGTCCGACAAGGCCATCTTATATGGCCAAGGAAAGGTTGGAGAGAGGAGAGATATTCAAGAAAGTTCAATCGAATTCTAACCAGAACTGCAGGTTATAATAATCCATGAACGACTTCGGGTTACTCTTACTATGCTGCCTTGATTCTCGGCACATAAAGGTGTGACAATGATGGTGTTTTAATTGTTAAGATTTGACAATGTTGACAGACACAGTGGAAGTCCTCTATCTAAACCTTCTGAAATCAAAGTACCTGACACTCAGAAGTCAGATCCATACCAGATATGACACTAAAGCAACAACCTTTTTCTTAACCCTCCCTTCTGCTCTCCAACCCAATTATGGGAAATTTGAAGCCATCATATTCCAAAACCTGAACCCTCCACCACAAAATAGCATGCCAAAAATCATTCTGATTCAAATAGAACCTCCATCCAGAACACACTTCATACAAACGGTTCGAGATTGTATCATCAATCACATGTAACTTTCTCGCATCTACTAACTCTTCATCAAAATCCCACCAATTTAGCAATTTCTAATCAACAATCAGCTACGCAACACTATATTCTTCTACTCTCACCCATCGCAGATCATTCATTATCATTAAGCCAATGCAACATTCAACTTCCTAGCAATTTACAGGATTAAGCAGTACCTTAGCAAAGGCACTTGCGTCCCTGCTGGACAATGAAATTTTCACACTTTTTTATTTAAAATTTTCACTCTTTTTTTACTAATTCGCCCCAATGAAAATTTTTCGCCCCCCCTAACTGAAAATCCTGGTTCCGCCACCTCTCACAAATCACGAAACGTACGAAAACACCCAATTAACTTCCAATTTCTCATGAATCCCCAAAAGAATTACAAAATCAAATTGACCACCTTTTCGATTATCGAAACGACATTCAATCAAGTAGAGTGAAGAAATCGCAATTAAAAAGAGGAGATACGACCAGCTAACCTTAGCGACCATGCGTTGGAAAGTGATATCTTCATCATCAATTTTATCTTTACCTTTGCCATATTTTTTATCTACAACAAAAAACAAAAGCGAGAAAATCAAGTCAGTTGAGGTTAATAATTGGGGAAGAAGAAGAAAACCCTAGAATTGATTGACACAAATTAGGGGAAAAAGAAAGAAATACCTTTAGGGTCAGAGAGATTGGTGTATTCTCGAACTTCTCTTCCAGACATTGTTGTTCTTGTTGTTGCTATGCTTCTTAGTTGCCTTCCTCTCCCGAAGAGCCAATGCTTTATTTGGATTTTGGATTTGATTTTTATTTGTATTAGTATAGTATTATTGTCCGGCTACGTCTGGACTAGTTCTATTTACCATTAAAACTAGTTTGAAAATCTGTGCGAAAGCCTGTGCGAAAGCCTGTGCGTTGCAACGGGGTAATTAAAGGTAAATAATAATGATGAAAAAACATTTTATTTTATCTATAAAACCTTATTAAAAGGTTAAACTTAAAAAGCCACGTAGACAATGCCACCTAATATTATGACATGGCAAAA
>JAOWBH010133352.1:0-13722 GCA_028566215.1 Silene coronaria | reverse complement strand
TATATGATATTTTATATTGTCACATGGTTATTTAATTTGTTAAATTACCTAAATGTCACATTTGGACCTAAACATGTGACATGTGACCTAGACATACATTTTACATGTTTATAAGATAAAAGTGTAAAAATAAAATGGGTAATAAGGAAGGGGAAAACCGGTGGGATTAAGGGTGTGTAAGACACACTTGGTTGTTTAATTATTGTGTACAAACACAATGATTAGCTAAGTATTTAGGTATGCTTTAGGGTGGAGGCTATGTGAACATGCATTGGCTCATTGAGAGGCACCCTTTGCTCTCTCCTCTTCCCCCATCCGGTTTTCCACTTCAAAAAGGGGCTCCCCTTATGTTGATCATAATTCTAATTGTCTTTAGGTTTTTGAAATTAAAAACCTTCTCTCATTTTCTCTCTTTCTCTCTTCTAATAAAATAAGATTAGAAAAGAAATTGTTCTTCATATTATCACACACAAAAACCGAAAATAATAAGTGTATTATTTTCAATACTAGTTGATAATTATAAGGTTATTAATATATATTGTTCTAGTAAAACATTATATTAATTTAAGGGATAGTCTTGGGTTTGCATTCTTAAGGAGGGTTGTCTACATTGAGGCCTTTGGAGGATCTCCCTTTTTATCATAGCTCAAGAACTAACAATAGGAGGAGCCTATTGTTGGTGCCCAAAACCGTTTATACCCACATTGTAAGGAGATATTCTTCTTCTCCTTTCTCATTTATTTAATCATGCATGCAAAGATCCACCACATTAACATGTTAATATGCTAAATATGATTTAATCGAGTTTAAGAAACCTAACAATAGGCCCATGCCACCAATGGCACTCAGTCAGCCCACTCGGTCGAGTGTCGGGACCACTCGACCGAATGTCTTGCTACTCGCCCGAGTACAGGCGCGAGTAAGTTCGATGTGTTATAATCTTCCCCCTTAGAACGAACTTCGTCCCCGAAGTTCACACCCGACTCCCTATGGTCTCTAATTCCCGATATTTACTATCCAAGGTGTTCAAATTTACGAAAACAAACGCTTACTAAAATCGCTAATTCGAGGTAAAGTCGTTAAGTATAAAGAAAAAAATGTAAGGAACTCGTTTTTGCGTACTCGCTCCGCCCTCATAAAAACAAGGTTACGACCTTGTAACTGACTCATACATGCTCGGTTTCCCATATGGCCTCTTCAACTTGATGGTTTGACCAAAGGACCTTAACCAATTTTGTCTCCCCATGCCTAGTTATCCTTACCTTTCCATCCAATATCTCCTTAGGTGTCTCCATATAGGTCAACGAATCATCTAGCTCGATTGTTTACGCCTCAAGTACGTGGGAGGGATCACTCACGTATTTCCGAAGTTGGGAGACGTGAAAAACATTATGCACACGGTCTAAGGCTGGGGGAAGTGCCAAACGGTAGGTCACCTCCCCAATCCTAGCCAATATTTCATAGGGTCCAATAAACTTTTGACTTAACTTACCTCTTTTTCCAAATCTCATCACCCCTCTCATGGGTGAGACCTTGAGTAAAACCTTGTCTCCAATATCAAACTCAATATCACTCCTTCTTAGATCGGCATAACTCTTTTGGCGATCTTGTGATGCCCTCATCTTTTCCCGAATGATATGAACTTGCTCAATCATGTCTTGAACCATTTGCGGTCCCAACACCATGGCTTTCGTGCTATCATCCCAACATATTTGGCTCCTACATTTCCTACCGTAAAGTGCTTCAAACGGTGTCAGCCAGATGCTTGCGTGATGACTATTGTTGTATGAGAACTCTATTAGATCAAGTCTCTCCTCCCAAGAGCATCCAAATTCCAATACACAAGCCCTAAGCATATCTTCTAAGGTTTGGATCATCCTTTCCGTTTGGCCATCCGTGGCCGGGTGAAAAGCGGTACTCATTGATAGGCTATCACACACCTAATCAAGGATAAACCCAATGGTCTAACCTAAGCTAGTGTAGTCGGGGTCGAACACAAGGAGACGGGTGTTGCGCAGTGAAATGCTATGAATATACTTCTATCAAGGTCGATAAAAATTGGGTGTTTGGTTGATTGGTAAACAATGATGAAAATAACGAGATGACAATAATAATAAAGAGATTCCAGAGGAATCGGATCACACAAGCAAATAGATAATTACTAAACCAAACTTAGGAATACATATTAACAATGATTATTTAGGTCTAATGACAACCACCTCTCGGCCTTATTGTCAACCATAGAACGGGTTCTAGCGAGCTTTCACTATGACTAGATCGGTCTACTAAAACATGCTTAATCTAGTTCAAATCCGTGCCTCTTGACTTTTAGAACGAATTAACAAATTCAATATAGGATTGTGATCAATAATCAAAGACTAACGATATGATGCAAGCATGTGATAGAAATAATCGTACGATACTATGACATCCTAATTTCAACAATTATAACTACTGAATATGCATGGTTCCCCTAATCCTTAGACAAATAAACTACTCACTCATGCTAAGTGATAAACTAATAACAAATGATAGTTTAAACATGATGATAAAATTATAACTAAATGAATACTTGAGAATGAAAATAATGCTAACTCACAATGATAATAACATAAATATTAGAAATGAGTAAATGACAAAATGACTAATGATGAGTCTAAAATATGACTAATGCAATAATTAATGATGTAAAATAACTTAGAGAAATATTATAATGGAAATGACTTAATAACGATGCGTGATAATCTAATAACGATATGAAAATGCTAGTAACGATGGTGATAATAATGAAATGTGAAATAAGTGGAATAATGGTGTTAGTATGATGAAGACAAACTAAACTAGTATGTAAATGATAATGGAAATATCAAAGTGAGAACTAGAAATTGGATTACCAAAGCTTATGGAAATAAGAACTTGTAGAACAAATGAACCCACATAACTTGTAATGGAACTTGTAATATAATATGGAATTGTTATTGAATACAAAGGAAACTTAAAACAATAATATTTCTGAAACTAAAATGTATGAGAAAGTATGTGAAAAGCGTAAGAAAAATATATCCTAAATCGTCGAACAAAGGGTCCTTTATATAGGACTTGAGGGGGAAAATAGAAAGGGCATAAATGCTCCCAACCCCGAACGGGATCGTGTAACTATAATTACTCCGCCTCTTAACTCTTTCTAGGATTCTATTTGGGATCCGATGATTGATAACCCCGGTCACCAACCCCGATAGAGATCGTGTAGGAGCATCTTTTGAGCATTAATTCTCAATGTACCATCCATCCAACCCCAAGTGTTGTGCTCTTTGGTCTTGGGGTTGTATCCTTAGCTTCATATCTTCATTTGTGCTTCACTTCTTCACATGTTTGCTAGTCACTTATGCTTTCTTCATACTCGAGATATTTCTTCCCAAAATGCCCCTCCATGGTCATGACTTGCTTCTATTAGCCTCGTGACCTTCGGTGACTGCTAAAATGACGGAAAAAAACTACAAAAAGCTTTATTTCCTACAAAATACAATGAATACAAGCAAAACCACCTAGAACACGGGACTTGCATACAAATACACAACTTAAAGTGCAATAATCAAACAAAATCAAGCTAAATCATGGGATTAAATCATATAAAAATAGAACACATCAAACTCCCCCAAGTTAAACCCTTGCTTGTCCTCAAGCAAGCACATAAAAAACTAGTACAAGGGTAGCAAGTAATCAAATCCCATCAATTACATAATCCCAACACAAGCTAACAAGCATAAAGATTAAAATCCCAAAACAACATGGGCATAGGGAAAATGCAAAACATGGATGAGATTTACATGGCGGCGTAGTATGAATGACTTCATATGAATTTTTCGGCCCTTGCATGATCTTTTGACATTGGACTCTCGCGGCTTACTCAAACTCATTATATGTGAGAATATTTATGTGAATAGCACTCACCTATCCCCGACTCATGAGAATATGCCTGCAATCTAATATGGTAGTAATTTCAAAACCACAAGTCAAAAACATTCAATAATGCAAGCATAGAAGGAAGTCAATATTAAGAAGAGGGCTAATTGAAATGGTTGAAAAGAGGGAAAATGTATTTTGGAAAGTGGAGCTAAGTCAAGCTAATAACTAACCAAGTGTGCATGGATGCTCAATCCAAATCCCAACACAAAATCAATAGATAAATTGAGCCAAAAAACAGTATATTGGCTATTTCTCAAAAAAAAAAAAAAAAAAAAACACAGTGAACTTCCCAAAAATTTAATTTTGGACTTAGAAGTCACTTCATAATCACTTCTTCTTTGTGAATTGACAAGATCATTTTTAGAATAAAAAGATCATTTTTCTCATTTATAGAACATGCTTCCTTCTTCTTTTTATTTCTTTTTTTATCATCCTTTTCTTTTCTTTTTTATTTTCAACAACAAATGACACGAAAATTAGTAATTCCGTCTAACCAAGTTCACATTGACAACTTCAAGAATAATTTTCCAAATGAGCACCCAAATACACATGAAAAAGCTACTAGCTCAACAAGGTAGACAAGTTTATATGTAGCTAGTTTTATGTGAAAAACAAATGTGAAATAAAGGGCTAAAATTTGGGCTAAAATATCAATGTGAATGGCTTCAAGCTTATAAGACATGAATCAAATGCTAATAAAATAATGAAATTAAGACCATACTTGTGCGTTATTGATATGACACAAACCATAAGGAGACCTACACTCTTCTAAGTAAGACCGGGTATAGATGCACCGGTCTGAGGAGGCTCTACCTTACCATTTTGTGGTTTGCCAATAGTCAAGATCAAGCCTACTAGGTCCAAATTCCGTCTTCAACCTACTTTGTCAAGACATCCCCATGTATGCAAAAATCCTGTCTATCAAAAGCTATCAAGCCATCGTTAGGATGTGCAAGAGGGCATTAACACATAACCATGACAAAGTAAGCAAAACAAAGCATATGAAACAACTTCATAATTTTTTATTGAATTGAAATAACAATGCAAGACGAAAACTAAAATGCAAATGCATTTCCCTGGCCTCCCACAAGCTAAACATGACATTGTCCTCAATGTACCCACATGTAAAACAACTAAGAAAAATATAAGAATGACTCAAAGCACATAAGAAAGCAAGATAAGAGGTTATATTTAATGGGGAAAGGGAAGAAAATAACTAAAGCGCAAAGCAAAGCAAATATACTAAACTAGCTAGTCTCCCCCAAGCTAGTATATATAAGGGGGATCACCTACCAACAAGAGTTCATCAAGAAAAGGGAAAAAAGTTGTAGGCTGACCCACTAGGTGGCGGTTGATCACCTCTGGATCCCGGGCCGCTTTCATAAGAGCCACCACCGCCTTGAGATGCATCATCAAAGAAGCTTCCACCTTAGTTACCGCCACCAAAGTATTAGTAATCACCACTACAGCCATAAATATCATGATTACCACCTTGAAAACCGCCATCATACCCACCAGCAAAACCTTCCACGCCATAGTCGGAGCCATAATAATCGGGACCTGCCGCAGAAGTACCTGGATTGTTAGTATCCAAATTCGCGGGCCAAGAATAGAAAAAGGAATGAGGTCCCTCTTATGGAATGACTCTTTGCCTAACAAAGTGATCATAGATTGGGTTTAAAGCAAGTCTTTGATCGGTTCTAATATCATCAATGTTAACGCTCATTCGGCGCATCATTTCCATTATTTCACCATTTTTAGTTGATGGATGTGCAGTGGTGGGGGTTTCGTCGGGTGTCACTTCACCCAAAGGTAAGAGGTAGGTAGGTCTCGTCCATCTAGCATTCCCATGTCGTAGTTTCCCACGCACCGGGTTAATCAACTTGGAGATTTGCTCCGAGAAACGAAGTGAGTCGCGGTTGCCTACTTTCCATACCAGACTAGGGTGCGAACTACGAAACCAATGTAGAAAAGGAAAATAGTCGTAGTCCAATCCTACACCCGGTTCCGCGGTCTGTGGTAGTGGTTGTAAAAGGGTGGTCTCTTGGTTAAATCTTGCAACCTTTGTCACAATTCTCGTAATCAACCCACCCAAGAGAATACAACTAGTTGTCTTGTTCTTTTGTTTAGTTAAATGAACCGCAAAATGATTAGGTAAATTAATTGCCCACGGTTCATCCCCATCAACATTGAAAAATGCACCCAACACCTCCACTTCCAATATCCTTACCGAGTGACGTTCATTGCGACCCAATAAGGTCCAACCCATGAAATGTTTCCAAACTCGGAAGGCGGACAAGTGCAAGTATTGATGCGAGACATGATCCCACTTTTCAATAGGGTACGTAGTAATAGCATTCCATGTACTATGGGGTTATAATGGTCAGGTGACTCGGCGAGGATTTCATCATGTTTCAAGCTAAATATCTTCACAAATTGGCCAAAAGAAAGATGATGTTCAATATTAAACAAATGAAAGCTTACATTGCATACATAATCGGCTCTTTTAGAACGATGAAATTCAAATGAACTTAATAACTCAAGTGTGAGTTCCGAAAAAGTTTTGTAGTTCATCGTGTAAGCATATTGCATATGTAGACCTCTAAACAAAGCCTTAACATTTTTATCAAGTCTGATATTCTTTAAAGAATCGCGGTTAATGAATTTCGTAGCTTTCATACCTTTGGTTCGGACACACTTCCAATTCTTCCATTGCTCCTCGGTAGCAAATACGACATTTGGGAAGGTAAGATCATGCCACTACGGTACATCATCCATCACGACATCCTCCACAGCGTGGGATGTCCCTACATCAATCCTCAACCTCTTAGAAGGTTGATTGGTATTCTTTCTTGGAGCCATTACTTTTCTGAAAATCAATGTAAGAATTTAAGCTCAAAACAAGTAAACAATCATCCAAATCAAGCATAATAGAACAAATTAATAACTTGATTTACTCTACAAATAATAATAGCTCACAATAGAACCAATTTCTAGCATAAATAATGACAAAATCAAAAAAACCCAAATTGATTTAGGGTTCTAAAAGTTGGTTTGGAGGGGATTTAATGGATGAAATTAAAGAGAAAGAGTGAATAAACTTACTTGATGATGATCTTGGATGAACAAACCTTTGATTCTTGTTGCTAAATAAAGATTTTGAGAATGATTTGAGTGAAAAAGATAAAGAAATGAGAGAGAAAGAAGAGTGTACCCGTCGGGTTTGAGAATGAGGAAATGAGTATATTTCGTGCTTTTGATAAAAACAAAAATCTTAATACCCACGACCCCGATCGGGGTTGATCGTCCGTGAGATTTTTTCTTCTTTGACTTTGCTCCGTATTTCTTTCTCTTTAGCTCGTTAGCTATGACCCCGAACGGGATTTCCTACCCCTATAGCATGGGTTAGCGTGCTAGACCTCTAATTTTGGCTTTCTTCTCATCTTCATGTACCCACAAATCACAATTCAAAATACCGACTACCCTAAAAATGTCTCTACGCTAAAAAAACAGTAAATTGTTCAAAAATTACAACCAATACGAATAAATCATCTCAAAAAACTATAAAATGTCAGAAGCGCAATTTAATAGTTTTGCTAGACTTTGATTTCCATCATCATACTTAAACTTGTCATAGAGCTTGTCAACATCCAAGCTCTCATTCATAGCATCCCTTACGCTTTCCATCCAAGCCAAACTTTTTAATGAATATCGCTTCCTAGCACTCTTAGCAATAGTACCTTTACCAATCCCACCAGCAAAACAGTCATCACCAACATGTACCTTTGATGGACCCATTAGTGAGGATCGAGGTGTAAAAGAAGCAAAAGAAGAGTCAATATCGTTAAGTGAAAAACATGACTCTTGTAACATTGGGCTTCTAATGGTGTTGTTTTTACTAAAGGTCACCTTATCTTTGTCCACTTCTAATGTCAACTTTCCATCTTTGACATCAATCAACGCTCCCGCGGTGTGCAAAAATGGCCTACCCAAAATAATTGGGATTTGAGAGTCTTCGACCATGTCAAGAGCGAACGAGAAAGTCAAAGGGAATGAAAAACTTACCAACTTTGACAGGCACATCCTCTAAAACACCCAATGATGGTTGTTTCATAGAACGGTCCATGATTTGCAAAGTAATACTTGTGCATTTTAAAGCACCCATGTTAAGTTTTTCACAAACAAAGAGATGCATGACACTTACACTAGCACCGAGGTCGCAAAGGGCCTTATCAATGGTATATGTGCCTAGAGTGCAATGGATAGAATAACTATCGGGGTCCTTAAGCTTTGGTGGAGACTTATTTTGTAAGAGTGCACTACACTCTTCAGTGAAAGCTACGGTCTCAACCTCATTAAAGGATCGCTTCCTCGAGAGGATTTCTTTTATAAACTTTGCATTAGAAGGTACTTGAGAAAGCAATTCAATAAAAGGAACGGTTATCTGTAAATTCTTCACAACTTCCAAGAACTTACCAAACTTATTTTCAACCTTATTCTTAGCTAAACAATAGGGAAATGGCAATTGGATCTCAATATGAGTCTTGAGCTTCTTTACCTTGGCAATCGAGACCTCTTCATCAACATCTTTAACAATAGGCTCAACATTAGCCCTCTTCTTAGCATCTCCCCCAAGCTTAGACTTTTGACTCACCACCTCATCATCCATAGTCATGGAAGGCTCAACATAGCTCATACTACTCCTCAAATGAATGCAATTTACGGTGCCATAAGGAGGTTTCTCACCTTTTGGTGGTAATTGGTATTGTTGTCTTTGGGCACTAGACGCGGCAAGTGGAGCCATTTAGGTCTCCAGCATTTTGATAGCGGCATTATGAGCTTTATCATTCTTTTGTAATTGCGCCAACAAATTGGATTGATTTTTAGCCATTTGTGTCACCAAAGCTTCAAGTTTGCTCACTGCTTGGTCACCTTGTTAAATATGAGGTCTTTGTTCTTGGTTTTGAAAACCCGGTGGATTGAAGTACCTTTGTTGTTATGGAATGAAGGTGGACTGTTGTTGTGGGACAAAGGTATTTTGTTATGGTGGTGGCGGTGTTGGTGGGATTAAGACATTAGTGCTTTTTTATGACAAATTGGGATGCTTTTTGAAACCTTCATTGTATGTGTTTGAAAATGGATTGTATGCCTGTTTGAAGGTTTGGTAAGCATTCACTTGATCAATGATTCCCTACAATCTTGGAAACAATGACCCAGCCCTCCACATGCTTCACAAATAAGTATTGGCTAGTAGTAGACATAGCATTAACTTGATAGAGATGAACTTACATCGCGAGCTTCCAATTGTTGTTGAAGAAAGGCAATTTGAGCTTTCAAAACAGAGGTATTGGGAGATTCCTCCTTTGACTTCATTGGAGTGCTTCGGGAATTTACATATTGGGAATCGTGGATCGCCATGGATTCAATGGTGGCATGAACAATAACAACATCGATGATCGAATCTCCCATTGTTGGCGGATTCTCCCAAATGGTGATCTCCATGGCGGTTCGATCAAGGCTATTGATCCATAGTTTGGCCTTGTCCTTCAATGAGAAAGGTAAAAGTATCTCCCTTATTTGAGATTGTGTGACTCTCGGTTGCCTAATCATTGAGTAATAGTCACAAAAGTTTTGCAGATGCAAATTGGGATCCTCCAAAGGACTTCCCCCAAATTGCTTCCTCTCCACAAGGCTAATGAAAGCCGGTTTGATCACGAAATTCGCGGCACCAATTTGGGTAGTAGTGATACCCCTAGAAAGCATAGCCGTTGTGGGCTTGGAATGATCGGAAAGTTTCACCATCTTCTTGGTTGGTGGTTTTGGTGGTGGTGGTGGACTCGTAATATCATCTTCTTCTAGAATGGGATAATGCACGGATGTGAGCCAAACTATCGGAACTAGAAGTGCGGGCAAGCTCCTTGAAATATTTGGGTCGACTATGGAAGGTTCTCTCGGGCTCCGGATCAATTAGTAGCAATTTGCCTATGCGAGAGGACCTGGGCATAAGATAACAAACCACAAGAAACTTGTGAGTAACGGTCTTAAGAAACAAATGTTCCCCAAGACAAAGGAAAATAAGATAGAAATCAACAAGTCAAAATGCAACAAAACCGTGCGCCCCGGCAACGGCGCCAAAATTTGATAGGCTATCGCACACCTAACAAAGATACCATAGACTTAGCTAACAAATAAATATAGTAAGCAATAGGGGTCGAACACAAAGAGACGGGAATTGGGTAATGATATGCTATGAATAGAATTCTATCAAAGTCGATTAATGTTGGGTGTTTGTTTGATTGGTAACAACAATGATAAAGTAATGAAATATCAATAATAATAAAGAGGGGTCTAGGGGAATCGGATTACTCAAGCATATTAATAATGGTTCATGTCAAAATAGGAATTCATAATAACGATAAATGTTTAAGTCAAATGACAACCACCTCTCGGCCTTATTGCCAACCATAAAACAGGTTCTAACGAGCTCTCGCTATTGCTAGATCGGTCTACTAAAACACGCTTAGTCTAATTCAATCTTGTGCCTCTCGACTTTTAGAACGAATTAACAGTTTAATCTATTATTGTGATCAATAATCAAAGACTAGCAATACAAAACAAGCATGTGATAGAAACAAATATTCGAAATTATAACATCCTAATTTAACAATTATTATTACTAATCATACATGGCTCTCGTAATCCCTAAACTAATGAACTACTCACACATGTTGGAGATTAAACTAATAACAATTGAAATGATTGACATAAACATAATGATAATAGGATTATAACTAAATGAGTAGATAAGAATGATAATGATGCTAAATAATGCTAATAACATAAATATTAGAAATGATGATTAACTAGATAACTAATGATATATGTAATTAGCAAAATGACTAATGATGAGATATAAAGGAAATTACTAGAGAATTAATACAACGAAAATAGCTTGACAATGATGTGTAATGAACTAATAACAATGTGAAATGCTAATGATGATGTTGCTAATAACGAAATGATAAATAAGTGAAATAACGAATTTAACTAACGGTGAGTTAACGAACTAAACTAGTAATGAGAATGATAATGGGAATAACAAAGGAGATAGTAGAAATAAGATTACCGAGATAATAGAAATGGAACTTAGAAATGAAGACCAAAATAAAACACCCGAAATAACTTGTAATGAAACTTGAATTATAACTTGGAAATGTATTGGAATACAAAGAAAACTTAAGCAATAATATTTCTAAAGCTAAAATGTATATGAAAGTGTATGAAAGTATATGGAAAAGCCTAAGAAAGCATGCCTCTAATCGTCAGTTTGGAGGCCATTTATATAGAGTTACAAGGGAGGAAAAACTTAAAGCTCATAAATGACCCCAACCGCGATCAGGGGCTCCAACCCTGATCGGGGTCGCAATGATGTAGTTAATCCGCGTTTTATCTCTTCCTTGGATTCCATTTGGGATCCGATGCTTGACAACCCCAGTCACCAACCCCAATAAGGGTCGTGAATGAGTATCCTTTGAGCATTGATTCCCTAAAGTTCCATCTTTGTGACCCCAAATGACATGTGCTTTGATCTTGATGTTGCATCACTTGCTCCATAACTTCATTTGTGCTACATCTCTTCATATGTTTTCTAGTTAAGGTTGCTTTCTTCATACTCGGGACTCATAATTCTTCCCAAAACCCCCCTTCATGGTCATGACTTGCTTTCATTCGCCTCGTGACCTTCGATGTTTGTCAAAATTACGGGAAAAAGCTACCAAAAGCTTCATTTCCTACAAAATACAATAAATACAAGCAAAACCACCTAGAACATGGGATTAGCTCACAAATACACTACTTAAAGTGTGATAATCAAACAAAACCGTGCTAAATCATGGGGTTAAATCATATAAAAAAATAACACATTAGATCACCTTAGAGCCGATAGTGCTTGTCGTCTTCTTGCCCGGAAAGTCTTCCCAATCTCACGATCAAGAGGGAAAAGAGGCCCGATATTGCACATATACATGCAATAAATAAGAGATCAAATGGTCCTAATGCAAAAATTGCACTAGGACAAGAATGATAAAACAAATAAATAAATGAACTAAGCCTAAAAACAAACAACTAGTCCAATCCAATATTGCCGACCCGGCAATGGCGCCAAAAACTTGATAGCTTTGTATTTATACCTCGCAAGTGTACGAGTGGCCATTGTAGCACGCAAGGGTTGAACCCAAAGGACGATGATTGTGGTTCTAGGATCGGTTGTTAATTTCTAGTTTAGTTCTAGCGAATGCTTTGGATGAATGATAACCTAAGAGATACGACAACGACTAAGAGCAAGTAAATGAAATAAGCAATTACTAAAGCAATTAAGATGACAATTAAAGAGACTAGGGTGGTCGAGTTAGCTCGTGTAGACAAGGGTTCAGGTAATGGCATAGATTAACAAGCAATTAAGGTAAATTCAAGAGTACGTCCCAACCTCTCGATGTGAGACTAACACTAGATTTAAGATTGATTAAGCTCTCACTTAAGTTACCCAAAACCTACTAATCGTCATGTATTATCCAGTTACAAGTTAAGCTCTCACCCAATAAGTTATACGATAATGGAATTGACTCAAATTCTCATTGAAACATTTCAACAAACACCTTGTATGCATGACAACTAGAAGAGAAATTACCCGTGTAGCACTTGTTCGCTCAAGCCAATAGTCTACCCATATTAACTACATAAGATTCCCCTCCACCCTAGTAATACACTACTCAAGCATAATTGCAATAACCAAGGGACATAAAAGATAGGAACTTTACCAAGAAACAAGTAAGACAAAGCATGTTGTAAAGACAAGTAATTAAGCTACAATAAACATGTAAATAAATGAAAGGAAGTGAGATTAAGAGAAGGATTATACCAACAATAATTAAAGGAGGAAAACTAGATTGAATTAATAGGGATGAATCACTTCTCCCTTCAGATTACAACCTAAAACTAAATGTAAACTAATGAGAAATTATAGATCTTATCTAAACTAAAGAGTAAATAAACTAATATTAAGAAAAGATTAAAACTTAATTAAGGGAAAGATTAATAGAGTAATTGGCTAATTAGGCTTTTATATTGATAATTATATATTAATCTTGCTAATGTAATGTGTCTAAGTATATAGAAATCTAATGCCAAGTCTAATTTTTTTGACTCCAAAAACTTAGTCTCTATATATAGGCATGCGAGGAGACCAACTATCGAGCAAAAGGAGTAACAATCGGGTGCCGGCCCGCCGCTGTGGCCACCGGCACCGTACACATTAGCAAGAAAGGGAAGGGTTTGCATGGATGGAGGTGAGAGTCGGCCTGCTGGTAGCAGGGTAGCCGGCAGGGAAAACAATCGTGTTGTGTTTGTGTGAGAATTAGAAGAGGGAAGCTGTGGGAGACGGTTGGCCGGACGCCGATGACCAAGCCGACACCGAGACACTTGGGAGATGGAGATTACTGGATTGGTAACAGCCAGTGGAGAGGGCGGCTGCCAGTAAACCAGCTGAGGGAGTGAGGTGTTTGTTATATGTCGAGGGAAGAAGATGTGTTGTTGCTGCTTGGGGCCGCCACGGTGGAGGTCGGCGGTCATAGAGTGCTGGCGCGGAAGTGTGGACTATCACATGTTGTTATAATGTGATAAAAGACTCTGAGCTGGGCCAGTTTGACCAAACGAGTTTGGTCAGCCTAGGTTTGAACTGGTCAGCCTCGATTTGACCAA
>JAOWBH010133241.1:251-13723 GCA_028566215.1 Silene coronaria | reverse complement strand
TACCACCACCGTGCATTCACCATCATCAAATCAAGCATCTCCACCCACCCACGCTGGAGTTCACCCATCACACGCACCAGCAGCACCCCGAGCTTGATGCCCACCATTTCAACCTGGAATCGATTAACGGAGAAGCCCATAATTCGAGTCGACATTCGGCGTAATTTCAGGTGGTGTTCGAGGAAGATGTGGGCTGCGTTTTATTGTTTATGAGATGTTTCTCATCCTTGACGGAATTGCCTTACATAAAATACAGCCCATGTCATTTTTAAGTAGGGGCCTATTTTGGTATTTTATGTCTTAGGCCTTTGTATAAACTATAAAAGACCTGAATTTTACGAAAGAAATGAGGATTATTATTTTTTTGTATGCAGCCGTAGGTAGCAATATAGTACTTTGTAGAAAATAAAATCCATCTTATTATTTCTCTTTTAAATTAATTACTTTAATTTATTTTCGTTAATTTGTTCTTAAGATTCCGATTTTATTTAATCTAGCTTCTTCTTATGTTCATCACTCAATCTTATACCCTTTTTTGTATGAAATTCTCGCTTTTTATTTATGTATTGTTATTCTCTCAACTTCATTATTTTTATTGATAGATCTTGTGTTTAATCTTATCTTCCTAAATACAGAATAATTTAAAGCCACCAGGTTAAGCCACGTCATCAAGCCCTTTTTTTTAAAAAAACCTGTGAATGTGGGACCCTCCTGTACTCAGTTGAATTTAATTTCTACAGAATAACTGATGAAATGTAGGTTACGTAATTATGTTAATTCATAAATATATGTTCGTTGTTAATTGACTCATTTAATTTAATCGAACGATAGATAATCACAGATAAGTACTGCCATATTTAAAATTTAAGGCATTTAAATTAGTAAAAATAGAATAACCGAAGAGTTACATTGAATATAAACAAATTACAGCCATAAAATTACGTTGATAAACTTGAAGACATAACCATAACGCTTCGATTATTCTTATGTATACGTTCCTACAGCCATAAAGTTACGTTAATAATATTATTAGATATTGTACAATAAATAAACTTGCAATAATTCTTATGTATCCGCTAATATTTATGTCAATACTAATAACGAAATTAATGACCTGATAAACATACACGTGCAATCTTGCACGGGTTTAAAACTAGTATAAAATTATTAAACAAACTGATTGAGAGACCGTTTATTTTTTTGGTAACATTTGAGAGACCGTTTATCAGGAGACTTATTTTTATAAAAAGTCAATAATAATTAAACGGGTAGGTAAATAACCACACTAACGCAAATACTTATTTCAGAAGGGTCAAATGTAGTTATTTTACGATAAAATATTACTATTTTTGAATAAAATATTACATTATTTTCAGGATAAAAAGTGACAATTTTAATTATAATATATTATTAAATGATTA
The DNA here is from genome assembly GCA_028566215.1 of Silene coronaria. Classification (NCBI taxonomy): domain Eukaryota; kingdom Viridiplantae; phylum Streptophyta; class Magnoliopsida; order Caryophyllales; family Caryophyllaceae; genus Silene; species Silene coronaria. Next base: position 12,302 of record JAOWBH010133241.1, on the reverse strand, counting down.
TATTCTATTAAAAAATACTAACATTTAGTCTATTGTATTTCAGACTGGCTAAAACAAGACTTATTGTCACTCTAAACTCTAAAGGGCCTTATCGATAGTTGAGAATTTCAAATTTATCCGATGGAACAAATTACAAATATTGAAAGACGATGAAATATAGCCGTTTGGTATGTCGGTCCACGCAACAAAACTATATTCCAATTACAAATTCCATATAAACATCCCCTTCTCATTCAATCTCCTCAAAAAAAAAGTCTTCATTTCATTTCGAAATTTCGAAAAAACAAAATAAATTTAAAAAGATAAATAAAAACAAATTCCTCCCACTTTCGGCAACTTCTCTTCTACCTCGAATAAACACTACTACGTCCATCTTTGTTCATCCCCAATTTCTTCGATTCAAATAATTAAAACCCCCAGATCTCAAACCCTAACCCTAATTTCTTATACCGATCTTAATCCACATCCAAAATGGAGAATTTGATATCCCTGGTGAACAAGATTCAAAGAGCATGCACAGCTCTTGGCGATCATGGCGACGAAAGCGCTCTTCCTACTCTTTGGGATGCTCTTCCTTCTATTGCCGTCGTCGGTGGTCAGGTTATTCTTCAGATCTCCTTATTTTTTGCTCCATCATTTTATGTTAATGTACATTACGAGTATATTTAGCTAGATGATTTGATGTTCAATTGGTTTGTGTTGGTTGCTTGTTTAATTTTTGCCGCGATAATGTATGATCATATGTTGTGTACGTTAATCGAAGTTTTTGATTTAGGTTTGATCTTAATTGTTGTTTTATTTAAGTAATTCGGTGTTCAATTGATTTGTGTTTGATCCAAGTTCGGATTATTTGTTTACTTTTTTTGATTGTTTAGTTGTTGATTTTTTGTTAATTTTGGAAACTAATTGGATGTTTGATTATATGTTATCTGCATTGTACGAAGAATTTGATTTCAGAATCATCCTCTTGTTCGTTTTTGCTTGTAATTCGAAATTCAATTGATTTTCTGTTTTATCGAAGCTCACGTTGATTTGTGGTAGGTCTAGTTGTTGAATTATGGTTAATTTTGATAAATAATCTGATAATCAGTTTTCTACTAGTTCGTTGCTTGTTTAATTTTCGCGGCAATAATTATCAAGAATTTATGTTTATTTTGGCCGTGTTGTAGTTGTTATTGAGTGATTTAATTATGACTTTCTGTTGGAACTTGGAAGGATAACGGTAAAAATATATTGATAAAACAAGGGGCACAGTTGTTCTGTGAATGATTATGAATTGATGTGGCGCGAGTTTACAAAGTGGAAGGAAGTTTTTTGTGAAGTTGCGAATGCCCAATTGGAGGGAAGAGTTTAAGTTTTTAATGAGGGAATAGATTAGGGTGATCTAAGTACCTATAGAAGAAGAAGAATTGTGCTAGGATTGAGAGCTTGAGCATTTGGAAACAATGTAGTCGTTTCCGAATTGAGCAAAAAGCTCAAGAATATATGCTTTTGGAATATGGAATGAAACAAAATTAGTCACCCAAAGATCGTCATTTTTTTCATAATGGGTCATTTGGAATCTCCTGTTTCAACATAGGAGCGAGGAGTGAGATTGTGTACATTTGTGCCCCCTTACTCCGCTATAAGTAACACCACTGGGGTAAGGTGTAGCATTGCTTAAAAGGACATTTTTTATGTTGGATTTTTTTGCTTCATTGTCTTTGACGGTGTGTCATTTTTATTTTGGATCATTGATGCTCTTTGTCAGTTCTTAAGAGTGTACTAAATGGGAGAGTAGTAGTAAAAATCTTTGCGGTAGTTTAAGTATGCTCCTGATTCGAATCCACTTATGCATAATGTTTTGGATGCAACACCTTGTGTTTTCTTTTGTTGTCCTGTCTCCTCATCCTAACTTGTTAAATCTTTTCATGGCTTGTAGAGTTCTGGAAAGTCCTCAGTTTTGGAAAGCATTGTTGGGAAGGACTTTTTGCCTCGTGGATCTGGTTAGAAATTGTTTCTGATAAATTTTGTTTCATCCACTTATTTCACGTAAAGTCTTATATAGATTCATTATTTGTCGACTCATTTATTAATTATTGCATGCTTAGTTACTGCTTCTGTACACATGCAGGTATTGTTACTAGGCGTCCTCTTGTTTTACAACTACACAGGGTTGAGGAAAATAGAGAATGGGCAGAATTTATGCACCTTCCTAGGAAACGGTTCACTGATTTCGGTATGTTATTCCCCCTGGACTTAAAATGTTATTCGTAGTATTTTGGTGCTATAGAGGTCATTTGTACCTCAAAATTTTGTTATAGTTTTACTTGTATTTGAGTCTGCTATTGAATGTTGATACCCTTCATTAAACCTTTCATTGAGCTTAAACTTTAATTCCCATATTTCCAGCTGCTGTGAGGAAGGAGATTGCAGATGAGACTGATAGAGAAACAGGGCAAAGTAAAGGAATCTCCAGTGTTCCTATTCACTTAAGTATTTATTCCCCCAATGGTAAGATGGTGTCTTCTTTACATAGGATTGGCTCTTACATTCATTCAATTAAATTTCGTTCCTAGTGGCCAATCCACTAAAGTTAGATTGCCCTAATATACTTTTGGGCTTTCGCAGTTGTTAATCTGACGCTTGTTGATCTTCCTGGGCTCACGAAAGTAGCTGTTGGTAAATTACTCTTATCGAAGAATGGATTATCGATTCTCGTCTTCTTGTTTGTGCTTTATTTATTCAGTTATTTAAACCATTTTTATTTGTTGCTGCAGAGGGCCAGCCTGATAGCATTGTCGGTGAGATCGAAAATATGGTCCGCGCATTCATTGAAAAGGTAATAGAAGTTTTCCTTTATACTAGTGCTTAAAATGTCAACTAACTGAGTTATATAGAATTTGCATCATCAGACAATCAGGACCATTTTTGGCTTTGAATGTCCAATATATTGTTGTAGTATTTTATGTTCAATAAACTGATCACAATAGCTAAAGAAGCTCGGACTATATATAGCCACCAAGTCAAGCACTCCTCAGCTTTACCTTTTTTTGGCTCGTGGGGATTTATGGAGCTGTCATGAATTATTGTTCAAAAGAAGAATAAAATTTATGGATCCTTTGCATCCTCCATATTTTCCATTTTTGGCTATTTCGTAAGTCGTCAATATAATGAAAGGACCACTGGAATAGAAGGATTAGAGAAGGCTTTATGTGCTTATATTTACTAAACCTTTTTAATGCTCCCACCTATTTCGTGCATCTACTACTGTGAGTCACGGATTAGGATTGGGCATTGAGATTAGGGAGGAGTGAGAGGGGGAGATCACACCGAGTTGACAGAGTAAATGTCAATGAATGAGTTTGAGTCAAAATTGATCAAGCAAGGGGAGGTCACACTTGTCGGAGGAAGGGTTGCGCTTTTGCAGAGGGATTCACAATGGAGAGAGAAGTGTCGAGACTGAAGGAGGGATATGTGTCTCGTTTGATGGAGGAGAGAGTTCAGGCCTTCAGGGAGAGTTAAAGATTGGTTGAAGGAGATGGTGACGGTGGGGATTTGGTTGGGGGAAATGGAAAAGGAGTTGTCCAAGTGAATTAGAGTTTGGTTAGGGAATCAAATTAAAATGTTTTTGAGTTAGTAATTTGTTTACTGGGCATATTAGAAAAACAAACTCATTACTGATGGCACTGTGTTGAAGCATCCACATTGCATTACTATTAGCCTCACCAACTTGTAGTATTGTCACATAACTTGGTGGCCTATTTTAAGCTAAGGGCCTTAATCTAGACACACACTTTCAATGCTAAACTTATTCCTGGTCTTTGGTATTATCCATTTACTCATTCGTGACGTGAGTTTTGATTTTTGAATCTCGGTCTCTTAAATCTATAAAGTAACTTGCATTCAATCCTCTTGCAGCCCAACTGTATCATTTTGGCTATTTCTCCTGCCAATCAAGATCTTGCGACTTCTGATGCCATCAAAATTTCTCGTGAAGTGGACCCAAAAGGTAATTGAAGTCTTTCTGTTTTGTCTCATGTTATGATGCAATGTTACTTCTTGCTTCTTCTTTCTATCTTTTTTTTACTTGTTAGTGTCTTCAAATCACTGGGTTGTGTTGAGCTCTCCACATATACATGTGCCCTAAGTGTATTGCTGAAAGAAATATGCTACGGTTGTGCCTAATTAGAATTTTGTGTCGTCAAACATATGCAATGTTTTGTTTCTTCTGGTCACAGGTAGCTCAATGTGCTGTTACTGAAATAGTAAACTTACTACCGACGATTGTCATGATTCTTTAGAGGTGATAGTGTGGTACTACTAATATGTGGTTCATATACTTTAGGCCCTACCTCGCTATTTTGAGGAGCCTTTTAGGCACTGCGCTAATAATGTTCATATATGTTTTCGGTGATCTTTGAGGGAATTATTTACTACTAGGCGTAGATCTTGTTTAAATTTGTGTTCATATATCTCAGGGGAGAGGACCTTTGGTGTTTTGACAAAGGTTGATCTTATGGACAAGGGAACTGATGCAGTTGCTGTAAGTACTTCTCTAGAGGCGCTGATTGTTTTGCATTTATTCCTTATTTTGAATTGCATGAAGGCAATATCTACCCATCCCCCTTCAGCATTAAACCGATCATACCTTAGCTTGCTATTACCTGATTTTTCGCCCTTCTCTAGATTTTGGAAGGTCGATCATACAAGCTGCAGTTTCCTTGGGTTGGTGTTGTGAATCGCTCTCAAGCAGATATTAATAAAAGTGTTGATATGATGGCTGCTCGACGCAAAGAGCGAGAGTTCTGGAATACTAGCCCAGAGTACAAGCATATGGCTAATAGAATGGGTTCAGAATTCTTGGCCAAGATGATGTCAAAGGTATTTTTCCTGTTAAGTTAAATATACAAGTGTAATTTTGAAGGCTCTCTAGGTTTTAAAAATTATCTATTACACTGGATAGACCGCTTTTTTATGGATCTTAAATATTTCAGCATCTAGAAAGTGTCATCAAATCTCGGATTCCTGGCCTTCAATCTCTCATCAGCAAAACCATTATTGATATAGAAACAGAGTTGAGCCGTCTTGGAAGGCCTGTAGCTACAGATGCTGGAGTAAGTACTTTTTGTGCTTTCTCTTGTCCTTTCTTATATTCTACTGGTAATAGGAATGTTTAGTCTTTTGGTTAGATCGTTGGGGACATGTTTTTTATTTGAGAGTCTTGGGAGTAATAGCTAGCCCTGTATGGGCGTCACAGATGCTTTGGGAAGTTGATCTCAGTAGGTTTCTAATATCTGTACATGGTTGTCTGGTCTGTTATTGGACTTGGTGAAACTTATCCAATGTGTTTGTCTGGTTAGATTATAGATGGTTATGCACCAAGAAAATTATGAGTCACATAACAGTTCCCGTACATGTGACAATTGATAGATGATTCTGGTTTCTCTTATACTGTTCTCTATTGATGCAGGGAAAGTTGTACATGATCATGGAAATCTGCCGTGGGTTTGACCAAATATTTAAAGAGCATCTCGATGGAGTGTATGTTGATGTTTGATTTATATCTGTAACATTGCTAAACTACCATTTTCCTTTGCGGAGAAAGCTTTTCTAAATTGCTTCCAATCTTTATGCCAATATTTCTGCCTCTACAGCCGGCCAGGTGGTGACAAAATTTATGGAGTGTTCGATAATCAGCTTCCAGCTGCTCTGAAAAGGTTGCAATTTGACAAGCATCTTTCCATGGACAATGTGCGGAAACTCATTACTGAAGCTGATGGATACCAACCTCATCTTATTGCTCCTGAACAAGGGTATAGGCGCCTGATTGAATCTTGTTTGAGTTCAATTAGGGGTCCTGCTGAGGCTGCAGTGGATGCGGTATGTTCTTTCAGGAAACTTTGTTTTCATTTGCCTGAAGCTAGGTTGTTGACCCTTGTACTCTTTGGCACTCGTACTTTTGTCTTTACATGCATGTCACCCCCTCTTCCCACCACAAGTACAACTAAAGTGATTAGGCTTTTAGATTCCCGACATTTTAAATAGTTATTGTTTTTTCGTCTGATTGAAGAAGGGAGTTCTTTTGTTTGTTTGCTGTCCCAAGGTTGCTTTTTGATGTAGTTGTTTCCGTGACTTCAGGTTCATGCAGTATTGAAGGAGATGGTGCACAAGTCTATCAGTGAGACGTCGGTAAGTACATGATTTAACTTGTTTCTGTTGCATGATTCTTGGCATTGATTTTCTTCGCTAAGGGATGAGTTTTTTACTCTCTTTTTTTTATATAATATGTATCTGTTATTTGCTGATTATCTGTTTGATGTGTAACGCATTGACTACTCACTCTTTTGATTACCAGTGACTCACCTATTTATTAACTAATGCTCTTTCTGGTTTGCAGGAACTAAGACAATATCCTACCCTTCGTGTAGAAGTTTCCAATGCCGCAACCGAGTCGTTAGAGAGAATGCGTGATGAAAGCAAGAAAGCAACTTTGCAGCTTGTTGATATGGAATGTGGTTACCTGACTGTTGAGTTTTTCAGGAAGCTCCCTCAGGATGTCGAGAAGGGGGGAAACCCAACACATTCAATATTTGATCGTTACAATGACTCATATCTCCGTCGAATTGGTAAGTTTGTTATGTATTTACCTGTTTTCTCTTTAAATTCCTGATGTGAGACTCTGGCGTTGTCCTATGTTTGGCTTTTGTTTCCGTACATCAAATTGAATACTAACCTAAATATTCTTACTTTGATGTTTCATTTTGGTGATAATTGACGTCAGAATTTATCAGGGTTTCTGCTGTACCAGTTTCTTATTTTGCTGCTGACCGTCTCTCAATTTATTTTCACATCAAACAGGAACCACTGTGTTATCATACGTGAACTTGGTGTGTGGAACTCTAAGACACTCCATTCCTAAATCTATTGTTTACTGTCAAGTAAGAGAGGCGAAACGAAGCATACTTGATCACTTCTTTACTGAGTTGGGTGGGAAAGAGGTGAGCAGTTTGCATCAGTTAAAAGTGATTTATCTTTCTGGTCTGAAATCTGAAATAATTAGTTAGCCTGATTTATACATACTCATTTCTCCTCGTTTGGTTGATTTGGAAGTACCTACTATTCTAGTATTCTCTCCTTTGGTTCATATTTTTAGTTGATGTTTAGTTGTAAAATGAGCTTTTCGTCATGTGGGGTAAATTGGCCCACTTGCACTTTTTCGGGTGTTGTTATTTTTAATATTTTCCTCAACTCTTGGTGGAATTTTCATTATCCCACCTTCCGTCGCCATTTATGGTAGCGCTCAAGTCATTCGTGAAATAATGGTGTTGTATTTTGCCATTGTTGAGAATGGAAAGTGTGTGCACGGGAAAGATCAGAAAAGTTGTGTCAGATATCGCTCTGGTCCGTCACATGGGTCCAATAGTATTGTCATTCACTTTTTCCACTCTTGGCTGTATGTTTGATGTGCCGTTTTTACTGCAGGCAAAGTTGCTCGGTAAGTTGTTGGACGAGGATCCGGCAATCATGCAACGACGTATAAACCTAGGTAAGAGATTGGAGTTGTATAGGACTGCCCAATCTGAGATAGACGCAATTACCTGGGCCAAATGAAGAGATAACTAGTGACGAGATTATTTCGTGTGTCCCCAAAATATCGAGTTGTAGCATCGTGTAATTCTTTGATTCTTGTAATTGCTAAGAGCCTCAAGGTTTCCTCAAATTCATTTTTGATGGTTGCGCTTGCTTCTGGATGTATTCAGAGTTCATGTGTACTAGTATCTGTAAGACGGTGGAACATGAGAACAGACATCTTGGCATCTTGCCTCTTTGAAATATATATTTTGTTGTGAAGATGCACTCTTTTTTTTGGAAAACACAGTTCAGAGGAAACCTGCTTGAGTTGCTTTTGTCGCCCTTTGTACTTTGGGACATATATGATGCGTTGAGTAATTATTTAAAAATAGCCGATGTACACTCGTATGTGACACTTGTCCTTGAGTCGCTTGAGTAAATAGTCCTTACAAGTTATAACTCCAAATACAAATTTAAATTTTTGAAGACATTCCACAACAAGGACGAAAATTTGTCAGTTGGTAACTAGGAAAGTATGTAAATGATCAACTCAGGACTAAGGATCTGATCAGTTAAAACTAAGCACCCTATCAAATAATTCATATCACAATTGTAAGAGAAATATAATGTCTTTTAACTTGGTAAAAAACAAAACTCACTTTACTAAATGCCTTGAAGAAGTGAACATGTACTTTTGTGGAAGGATTTGTCAGGATATATAAACTGAAACCGGCTGCTTCGCAAATCATACATTTTTCGCAAGCGTAGTATTTGTTCTTATTAGTTTAATATAGTATAGTATGTGGGTTATCGGCCCACGGAAGATCCAACAAGGTAGCTTGCCGCCTGGTTCTTCAAGCATCGCCCTTGCTTTGCACTATTGCTCACCTCTCCAATTTAGTTTAATTGTCAATTTCTATTTCTATTCAGTTTAATACTTTAATGGATGGATGTTTGTTCAGAAATTTGTATAATTATTGTCACACCTAACCGGATAATACACTATGGTCGTCGATATGTAACCACTAATCACTAATTTGTAGCTCAATACTCGAAAAATTTGCTGTAATTATTTTTGGTTCTTGTTGTTCGGATGAGATATTCACTCAGTGTTTTCCATAATCAACAATTGGGTTGGCTTGGTATTGACATGTGATTATTACTTGTTCATGCAAATTAGCACAACACCTCATCGGTTTTATCTGGTTATGATTTAAATGTTTAAAATGGCCACATGAGATTTGTAGAGAGATATTGGAAGCAAGAAGTAAGTATAGGGAAAACAAAAGCATTATTAGCAACTTTTTATTATTACCAATAGTCTCGTTACTTAAAAGGTATCTTGGTGAGTACATACATCTCCGCTCCGACTCAACTTTGAGCACAAATTTTTATTTAAGACCAATATTATTCTTCTTAAGCTTAAGACGGTCAAATAAATACCAAACTGCATGCTGATTGGACGCTCACACTTCTCTGTCTCATGAAAGACCGATAATTAGCCAACTATGTCCCTTGTCTTAACTAGTGTCGTGGACGTGTTGACATACATAATCTTTCTTATTTGCTTCATCCTGTAAAGTGAATTTCTTTTAGAGGAAAATATGATTTCTAACAAAATACATCCACTTAGCAATCGAGGCTTAGAAAAATAATTTCATACACCTAAATATGTATGAATGTGAGATTATAAATCTTTTTTTTTTTTGTTTTGTTTTGAAGAACGGATCTGAGTAATATTGCTAGTATGAAATTATCATTGAAAATAACGATTTCATCTGAAGAGGTTGCTTAAGAATATGTGGAGAATCACAAGGATTGACCTTTGATGTCCATATCCTTGTTATTGTTACACTTGCATCACACAAGTTTGCAAACTTAACATAGACTATTCTAATAATCTACATTGCTAGTTTTCGACTAAAATACATTAACATTATGTGGTTAATTTTAAGACCGTTAACTTGGCTAATAACATTCAAGTGTTTAAACTTTAAAGTGTGCTCGTTAGAATGAGGTATTTATTAATCCCACATCAATATATTAGAACTCTCATATTATATGTAAATAAACTTGAATCCAACGACTTTGGTTGCCGAGCTCTGTAACGAGATCTTGTGACCCAAGTGGGGGCATGGACGTAGCCCGTTGGGTTGGTGATCCAAGTTGGGAGTTGGTCCATGATCATGGATCCTAAAGCGGAGGGCAAAGTGTGAGGTTGGTTTCACAGAGCAACGACAACCTCCCTCTCCCAATTCCCAACAGTGGAAAGATAACAGGTCGATGCCATCCAGATCCTCTAATGAACCACCCTTTTTTCTTTGCCAACAGTTCAAGTTGGAGGTACCTCTGTCGACCCATATCGATCAAGGTTTTCTGGTTTGAAAATAATTTTGTTGAAATGCCTCGACCCTCTAAATTCGGTTGTTGTTTGCGGGTATAGTTCCCCTCTAAACCGTACAGATAATGCCTGGTATTATTGTGAATCAAAAGGGAAAAGTGAAAGGTCCTTGTTCTAAACTCTTCTAATGCCAGCAACAACCTCGTATTTTCCATTTGATCATAATCTAGTGAATGTACAAAAAAAACTATCAAGGTTATTGAAGATGAATAGATAAAAATGTGAATACGCACCGATCGATCTCCAGGCACCTGCAAATGAATTAAACAAGAAAGCAAGTAGACTTCCATCTAACAGAAAACAAACGGAAACTAGAATTGGAATAAGCATACTTTCTCGGCCTTACTTTTGGCTAAGATCAAGTGTAGTATCTGTTCTTATCAATTTAATATCTGATATTTAAATTTATTTTTTAAGAGGGAAGATCTGTTAAGGTAGCTTGCTGCACCCTTACGTTTCACTATTGTTAGGGCCTGGCACACCTCCACAATTCAGTTTATTTTTTATGTTAATCACTTTTTCTGCTTTCTTGGTGCCTGGTTCTCCTTAGTCCTTACCAATTTGAAAATTGTATTTGTGAGTTTGTGACTCACGGCTCGTCAAGGATCTCAGCCGCTTGTCTCATTTCGTTGGCACTTGGTGTTGTAGTTACTCCAAACTCTTCTCATGATCTCGGCCGTCTGTCTCATTTCGTTGGCACTGCAAACTCTTCTCGTATGCACCTCACTTTCGTTACTCCCAAACTCTCTTGTCTGCACCTCACTTTCGTAAAGTTAATGGATCAAATCTCGGCTTCTTATCTCTTTTCATAAACACCGAAGTTACTCCGAACTGCGATTTTCATCCTAACAAAACTAAAATAACCTTCTTACTAGATGGTAGACTGTAATCCGTCTACCACACCCTTGGGCACGTCCTCAATCACTCTAACCCATTCTCGTAAAATCTAATGTCCAACTCAACCCAAGCAAATAACTTTTTTTAGAATACAATCCTAAATAGTGTTATATGAATAGAAGTAACACGTATTATGAAGAAGATGAGTTGAATTAAAAGTCAATTTATTAAAATCGTCTGTGTCTCGCAGATTAATCACGTTTCTTATAAATTTCTAAAGTCATTAATTGAAATAATCATTCTAAACATCCTTATATGTACACAATTTTTTGCACTCACTCTAGGTAGGTAAAAGAGGTAGAAGTATCCGTACATACTCCCTCCTATTCTACCTATAGTTTCCCTTTCTCTAATATATGTGAGTAGTATTATAATGAAAGGGAAACTATAGGTAGAATAGGAGGAAGTATAATTTTATAAATGTCTCCTGTAAGTTCTTTAACAACATTATCATTATGAGAGCTGAGTAGTATTTATGATAATAGCTTATTAGTTGTGGAATAACTTTCTTTCGAAGTGTCAATGGGAAGTCTTTTCCTGACTTTCCCATTGGCTCCTAAAACGTAGAGATTGGGAAAACAAATTAGCCCCACTATCTATTCCCATAATTAATTACTCTCTCCCCTCTTTTCAAAGTTTGCGAGTTAATTGATTCATTGAGATTTGAGAGCATACATCTATACAACTATGTAATTTAAGATATAAGTATACAATTAAGATTTAATAACATAATAAAAAATTATGTGACATTAAAATTTACAAAAATTACAGTATTCTTTCACTACTATAGTATTATGAATATAATAAAAAAATTACAAAATAGAAAAATCATCAGAATTATGAAATTACTATTAAGAAGTAACGAAATAAATTAAAAAATGCCTAAGTGCACTTAGTGGCTCCTTCTTTGTAAGATTTGCCTTTCTTTTCTTCCCCATAATGGATGAATAAGAATGGTACATTTCTTGCAAAAAAAGAAATAAATTCAAAAATCACCATATCAAAGAAATCAATTACTATATGAACATACTGAAAAAAAAATCATTAGAGTCACGAAATTCACTACAATTCATAATTTGTTTTTTAAATAAAATGGGTTCAATTACTATGATAAACATAATATAATTAAGGAAATAAAAAAAAAATCATTAGATACACGAAATTCACTACAAACCCATAATCTTTTTTTAAAAATGTGC
>JAOWBH010133130.1:0-13723 GCA_028566215.1 Silene coronaria | reverse complement strand
GACCATAGTTGAGCAATTTGATGTTTGTGAGAATTTTGTGTATTATTGAATAATGTTACAAACATACAGAGAAAGCTAAGTATATACTGCTATACATTGGTTAATAACCATAGGACACAAACTTCTAGACTAAGAATGGACTTGACATTACTAGCTTACTCTATTTATTCAACTAGCCTACTGCTTCCCTTTTTCTCCTTTGGTGCTTGCTTTGGGATGTGGGACGGAAGTTTAATTTGTTCTTATCTCTACACTCCCCCTCGATATGGGAGTGGAGTCCAGATGAAACTCCCATCTTGGACATAAGATACTCATGCTGAGCAACAGGACACGACTTAGTAAGGATATCAGCCACCTGTTCTTTTGTGTTAACATAGGATGTAGTAAGGAGCCCTTGTTGAATCTTTTCTCGAATGAAGTGGCAGTCCACTTCTATGTGTTTGGTGCGTTCATGGTAGACTGGGTTGGCAGCTATAGCCAGAGCAGCTTGGTTGTCACATTTCAAATGAGTTGGACCAAGATGTTTGAGCCCTAAGTCTTGGAGTAGTTGGAACAACCAAGTGACCTCACACGTTGTCATAGCCATAGCCCTATATTCAGCTTCTGCTGAGGATCTAGACACCACAGATTGCTTCTTGGATTTCCATGATATGGGAGAATGGCCAAGTAGAATGCAATACCCTGTTGTTGACTTGCGACTAAAAGCACATGAGGCCCAATCTGAGTCACAGTAGGCCGTGAGTTGTGCAGCAGAATTATTAGCAAACAAAATACCTTGACCAGGAGCAGATTTTAAATATTTCATTACTCTTCTTGCTGCTTGCATGTGGTCAGAAGTGGGAGTCTGCAGGAATTGGCTCAATAATTGAACAGAAAAGACAATGTCAGGCCTGGTTATTGTTAAATATATGAGCTTGCCCACAAGCTTCCTATAAATATCAGGGTGTGGGAGTGGTGTACCCTTCCATGGTTCCAGCTTGAGAATGGGATTCACAGGTAGCTTCAAGGACTTAGACTTATCCATGTCAAAGGTTTTGAGTAGATCTTGAATGTATTTTCTCTGGGATACAAATATCCCTGCTGTACTTCTTTCAATTTCCAGTCCCAAGAAATACTTCAGTTCTCCCAGGTCTTTCATGTGAAATGAGGAGTTCAATTGATCTTTGCGAGCCTGGATAGCAAGAGGGTCATCTCCTGCAATGACCATGTCATCTACATAGATGAGTACTACAGTTGTGTTCCCATGATGTTGTTTAATGAAAAGGGAATGGTCAGCATTAGATTGTCTGAAATTACATTGTACAAGGACTTGTGACAACTTGGAGAACCATTGCCTAGGAGCCTGCTTAAGACCATATAGGGACTTGAGAAGTTTACATGCTTTGCCAGCCACTGCAGAATCATACTCCCCCTCTCCCTTAGGAGACACAACACCATTACAGTATCCAGGTGGCAGCTTCATATAGACATCTTCTTCTAGATCTCCATGAAGGAATGCATTGGCTACATCCATTTGGCATATAGACCAGTTTTTCATGGAGATGATGGCCATGAGAGCCCTAACTGTGGACATTTTTGCCACTGGAGCAAAGGTTTCCTCATAGTCTAATCCATATCTTTGCCTGAATCCTTGAATGACCAGCCTGGCCTTATGTCTTTCTATGGAGCCATCAGGATTATATTTGGTTTTGTATATCCATTTGCAACCTATGACTTTCTTTCCCTTTGGTAATTCAGTAATTACCCAAGTATTATTAGTGGCTAGGGCTTGCAATTCAGAGTTCATAGCCAGAACCCATTTCTCATCTTGAACTGCATCTTTGAAGTGGAGAGGGTCTAGAGTGAGAGTGTCTGAAGTAGCACTACCAGCAAAAGATTTTACCAGATGGAGTTGTGCCACATTGGCCACTGTGGCTGGTGCCATGACTGGATTGTCAACTTCATAGTCCTTAGTCCACTCTGGTGCTCTTCTGATCCTTTGAGCCCTAAGGACAGGTTCATTAACATTGGTTGCACTTAGTGAAGGATTTGGAACAGCAGGAGTAATGGTGGGATCATATACATCTTCTTCCATATATGCCTCATCTCCTGGAACAATGACTTGTTCTGGGTGTAGGGTAGGCAAATGATGAGCAAAATTTTTGATCTTACAAGGAAAGACATTCTCAAAGAATTTTACATCCCTGGAGACAATGACAGTCTTCTTAGCTATGTCATACACTTTGTAGCCCTTTTGGGACAAAGGGTAGCCTATAAAGATGCAAGGTATCCATCTTGGTTGAAATTTGTCCTTATCTCTACTTGGAACACCTTGATCATGTCATATTTGGGTGCTTTATTAAGTAAGACATCATGGGGTGTGAGATTGTTGAGGACTTTTGTAGGCAATCTATTGATGATAAATGCAGCTGTAAGAGCACAATCTCCCTAAAAAAAAGGGGTAGGCCTGAGGTAAACCTAATGGCTCTACTTATTTCAAGCAAGTGTCTATGTTTTCTCTCCACTACCCCATTCTGCTGTGACCTGTCCACACAGCTAGTTTGTTGCCAAATCCCTTTGGAAAGAAGGAACTTTTTGCTTTCTCCTTCAGTGATCTCTAGTGCATTATCTGATCTTAGGGTTTTGATACTTATTCCAAATTGATTTTTGACAAAAGCATAAAACTGAATTAATAATTGTGGAACTTCAGATTTATGTTTCATTAGATAAACCCAAGTTGCCCTGGAATGGTCATCAACTAAGGTTAAGAAGTACTTTTGGTTATTCCTGGTTTCTTTTCTGTAGGGCCCCCAAACATCCACATGAACTAAGTCAAATATGTGAGGAGCTTTGGTCATCCTGATAGGAAGTGGGAGTTTGATCTGTTTGGCCATGGAACAGGTAATGCAATTTTTGTTGGTGTGAGACTGTAAGTGTGAGTCAATGTAAGAAATAAATTTCAACTTGTCATCACTAGCATGACCTAGCCTTTGAGCCACACATTACCATTGTTTCCATTAAAACTAGAGATATCATTACACTGATTATCAGAGGCAGTACAAGAGCCCAAAACATTACCCTCTGAAAATTTCAGTCCATTACTATCAATTAGGCATGAGTTAATATTACATGATACAGGTTCACTAATCCTGTCACAGATACTAGGTTGACCATAGCTGTCATTATTAACTAAGTAGTAGATGCCCCTTTCTTCCCTGCCAAATGCCTTAATCCTCCTCGTATGAGAGTCCTGTATGACACACATATGCTCGTAAAATGTCACAATGCACTTTTCATTCTTGATAAGCTTTTGAACTGACAAGAGATTGTGTTTAAAGGTGAGCACATAAAGGACTTTGTTCAGAATTAACCAATTGTTGAGCTTATAGGTGCCAAAGTCAGACATAAAAGATGAAACTCCATTTGGTAAGTTGATTTTTGGTCTGACATTTAATAGTTTGCAATTTTGTAGAAGACGTAGATCAGAGATCATATGATCTGATGCCCCTGAGTCTATTATCCACTCAAGGGATTTGTTATTCAAAGCATTTGAAGTGGTATAGGTCATACCTGCAAAGTTAGCTTCCATCTCTTCAGTCATGTTTGCAAAGTTTGCTTCCATCTCAGCCTCCAAGTTTTTCCCTTTCTGATTGTTCACCAACTGCTCAAATTGGGTTGCTGTCAAGATAATAGCTCCACTCATGTCTCCACCTTCTTCTCCAGTCATGGCATTGGCAGCTAGCTTTCCTCTGTGTGTAAACTGCTTTTGGAACTTTCCTTTGTTCATTCCAGGTTTGTATCCCCTTGGTGGAGCTCCTAAGCTGCTTCTCATTTGTTGACCAGAACCCTGTGTTGTTGGGAAGTGTTGGGCTAAAGGGTGCCCAGCAGGATATCCCACCAGTCTCCAGCAGGAGCTCACAGAGTGCCCCTTCTTTTTGCATTTGATGCAGGTAGGAATTCTTTCCTCTGTGCTTCCTCTTGTTGAAGGATAGCTGCAGCTTCTTCTACACTGGGGAGTGGGGACATCATAAGGATATTGCTCCTCAATGTGGTATAAGATGAGTTCAGTCCATTAAGAAACTGAAAGAGTTTCCTCTTATCTTGTTCCTTAAGATGAGCATCCAACCAAGCATTTATTTCAGATGTCATGTTGGTGATTGGTGGCCAATCACTCATGAGCTCAATGTTTTGCCACAAGATCCTCAATTCTGTGAAATATTCACAGATGCTCTTGTCCCCTTGCTCCAGTTCATCAAGCTCTTTATTGAGCCTGAATTTCCGAGCTCCATTGCTCACAGAGAATTGTCTCTGGAGATAGTCCCACATATCCTTTGATGTGCTAGAGTACATCACAGACTTTCTGATGGGTGTCTCCACATTGTAAAGTATCCAAGATATGAGGAGGCTATTGCAGGTGATCCAGGCTGCTTCCCTTAGTGGATCATTTGTGGGTTTCTTCACCACTCCTGTCAACATACCAAGCTTCCTCTTGGTGCATATAGCTATTTCCATCTGGCGTTTCCACTCAAAGTAGTTGTCAATGCCAGAGAGTTTGGTGTCCACCACTATGGGGTGTGTACTCTCAGCCGGATGCAAATACAGTGGGTCAGAGGTTTCAAGACTGGCACTAGCAGTAGGTACTAAGGTACCATCTGTAGTTGCTGCAACCTTTGTGGAGTTTGTTGTCATGATTTTGATTAGAAGAGGTATTTTGTAATAGAGTTTGGGAAGGTGAAATTTGTATGTTCTCCTTACCTAGAAATCAGGTTTTATAGGCTATGTTTGTGCTTGTATTCATAGTAAATGCTCAACCAAAATCGGTTAGGTGTCTTCTTATTCCTGTGTGCTCTGATACCATGATGATTTAAATGAATTCATTGTAGTTATTAGGAGCAGAAGACTCCATGCCGTCCATAGTTGAGCAATTTAATGTTTGTGAGAATTTTGTGTATTATTGAATAATGTTACAAACATACAGAGAAAGCTAAGTATATATTGCTATACATTGGTTAATAACCATATGACACAAACTTCTAGACTAAAAATGGACTTGACATTACTAGCTTACTCTATTTATTCAACTAGCCTACTGCTTCCCTTTTTCTCCTTTGATGCTTGCTTTGGGATGTGGGACAGAAGTTTAATTTGTTCTTATCTCTACATATTCTTTCAATGTTTGACTAATTGAAATTGTGTGCTTAAAAGTGCTCGAGTTACTACTCCTGTTTGCATACTCCCTCCGTCCTATTCATTTATTTACCTTTTACATTCGCTCTGCGAGATGTATTTTAATCAAAGGTAAACAAATGATTGAGACGGAAGAGGTATTTTATTTGATCATGATTTAAATATGTGTTCTTGAAGGGTTGCCATTTAAAATAACCAAAAGTTTAGTGGCCTTCAAATGTTCAATTGATTTTGCGTAAAACGGTTTTACACTAAATTATTTAAATGCAATGTAGTTTTACATCAATTTAGTGTAAAGCCGTCTTACATCATAATATTGAGACTCTTTTGAGGCAATTGAAATTTTTTTTGTATTAATTCAACAACTTATACACTGGTACTGTATCATGGAAGGAGTATTTGAATATTGTGATGGTTAATTAGTGACCCCACCTGTGTATTTGGTGATTTGGTTTTAGGTTTTGTATTAATTGAGCTAAATGCCTGCATAGGATAAGATAAATAGGATGCTGTTGTTGCAAGAGGGCAATTAAACAAATTGTTGTCCATGGGTTTTTATGTTCAACTCCTGGTCCCCTATTTGTTTTCGTCAAGATCCGGTGATAATGGCCAGCCGTCAACATGTCTATTAAAATTTATCTTCCTACCTGGGTGGAAAAGGTTGATATTGATGGTTGGCTATGAAAACTTTTGGTGCGCTATAAGTACTATATGTCTATATCCCAGACTCCCGGTCCCTTGGTGGTAGGACCATGACAAAAATATACGAAATTTTACCTTTCGAAAGGAGTTTTAAACTATAACAATTGAATATATAAAGTATAAACCCCGGACAATATTAGTCGTATTTTTCATATTATCCTAGGTCGAACACTTTTTTGTGGTTTATACCATCCGGTTTAGTCCGTATTCAAGCTGGGGTAGAACCACTAGGACGATAAAGCTATCCGTCATGAGTTTTAGGTTCACACCCAAGACCTCTGTTTAAACTAGAACAAAATGCGGGCTTAGTTCTGCACTGGGGCATAGAATTATTTAACTTGCTTGGACAGCCTTAATTCTGAGCTAAGATTCTTGTTGCTTTATTGGTCCTAAACTGGAGGTGCAAATGTAAGGAAAATAGCCACAAATTGCACGTAAATGCGTAATGAACACCACCGATTTACTTATTGCTAGGCAATTGTTGTGTTAATTTTTTCCGCATAAGGTTTTAGCGCCATCACCTCTTTGTTACTTCAGTTGTAACATCTAGTTCAGTGTACCAAAAATTTCCTTCTATGAAATAAAGGCAACGTAGAATGTGGAGAACAACATAGTGCGAGTGATGACTTGCTGAGATCAATATATATATAGAAAAAAAAAAATCATACCTAGAAGTTTTAGAGCTGCAAGTAATTATTAGTACAAACTATAGTGCAGTTTAGGATTTTGGTGTCGCAAACATACAACTGAAGTATTTTACATCTCTATTTCCTGTAATATCAAATGACCGAAGATTGTGAAGTGCTATGGCGATTCACATTTTAGAAGTTGTCTCCCTGAATTAAGAATTTGGCTTTTTTGTGTTCTTTAAATTAGGGTGACCAGCACCTGGACTATGGCCAGGCGCAGTTGGCCGGTAATCATCTTTCTGACCTGCTTGAGTATGTGCCATGCTGAGATGCATTCCCTGTTCTGGTATGTTGCTGTCATTGTTATTTGCAAAAGCATGACCTGCTCCTGGGCTGTCACCTGGTGTTGTTGGCGGGAAATCTCCTATGCATTTGCCGTTTAGACAGGTTCTTGATTCATCTTTGTTAATTTTGTTTATGTCTGAATGGCTTGCACCTGAGCGGAGTCCAGTTGTTGTGGGTCGAAAATCATTCTTGGATGACACAACAGAAGCACTTAAGAATGTGATGGGAGTTGGTGATCTTGATGGAATGTACTTTTTCTCTAATGCAGCTCTTCTGTTTAGTGTTTTGCTGTCCTTTTTATCATGGCCAGTACCTGGGGCACAGTCTAATGTTGTTTGTTCATTATCAAAGCTTTTGACTTTGGGATAGTCATTTTGCCCACCACTGCAACTTTGTTTTTGTAAGATGATGTTTGGTTCCGAGGAGGGCAGATTGTAATCACGTGTAATGGTTTGAAGATAATGAGCGTAGGTCTTTTGTGGAGCATTTTTAGTAGGTGTTTTGCTGTGGTCCAACTGGGTAATGAGGCTAGCTGGCTTTCTAATACTTGAAAGTGAGGGAATATTGATGAAGTTGATCCCTTCTTTATTTCGTGACTTTATGTCCCTTCCTTCTGCAGAAAGCATTCGACATGTAAGCACTGTAAACAAAAAGGCCAAAGTACTAGTGGGGTGTATTCTAGCCATCTTTGGAGAAGGGTTCTATAGATTTTCTTGTTATAGAGAACTTGAAATAAGAAAAGTTGGGAGACGGAGAAAAGTTAAGGATGGTCTGGGAGTTTAAGCACAAAAGGTGTGTTTTTGATGAATAAATCAGGTCCGACTTGGGTATATATAGTGTTACATGTTCAGCACAGCGTTTCACTACCATTGTACTTTTTTCTATTATAAATTATGTAGAAGGTCAGCTGGAATGGCTAGAGACTATTTTTCTTGTTACCATTAGGTTCCACTCTGATGAAATCATTTTTTACTCAACCTGAGAAAGCAAGTCTTTGCATCAATAGATTCCTTTTTCTAGTACCAGGTCATGCATAATATACTTCTCTTAATGTATATTAGTTTGGGTATTGTGGAGCCTAGAAAGGTTGATAAGTGTGAGAGGAAGATGCAATGGTTTAAGGGTTGCTGTATGATAATGTTCTTAAATGCAGGACTTTTGCTTTGTTTTATGAAATCAAATATTGTAAGGGTATGCCGATGCGACTCTCCACTCGTTGATCTGTCATGGTAAGATGAATAGATGTTTTGGCCTCCTCAGCGTAGCCGGCTACTTGGTTATTTTAAGCATGTTCTATCTGTCGATGGTAGTTCAAATGATGATTAAGAGTCAGGGACATCAGGCTAAAATATATATGCAGTTTTAGTCCTGTATTGTGTCCAGTTTTTTGTTGAAAGACTTAATCGGTGCTTCTTTCATTGCATACTTGAAGCAAAATTGTCCAATATTTCTTTGCAAGAGGTGAAAGAGAACATGCATTATTTGGCTGGGAGTATTGGGGCTTAAGCTTCCAGAGCAATATTGAAAGAAATCTGGGATTCTGATCACTTTACAGGAATGGATGGCTGCAGAGCCAGATATATTGGTTCCTAATTAAGGTGAGGAACATCTTTCTTTTTTCTATATATGCATCATTTGCTAATGCTCTTGACTGAGGCATATGATTACTGACCTGCTAAAAGGGAATGTGATTCCCTTCGCCTTTTCTATTTTAAGTACAACAAAAATATTTGCTCAAGCTAAACCATTGGGCATATTCTTTCCACAGCATTGCTCTATTGTCGTCTTTTATATGATTTTCCAGAGTTTTGAAAGTAAGCTGGCTTAGATATCACACTAGTTGTGCATTTTATTTTTAATAATTCCTTTTCTTAAATTTTAAGTCAGCACTTGTCTTGACTCTTGAATCCTTTATTGACCATACAATCATGAATAGTAGTTTCTTAAGCATTTTGCTTCAAGAATACCTTGCAATTGACTTGAATTTATTGGATGTCATTGTTGGGATTAATATGGCGATGCTGCATATGTTCACCGATAGAGTAAACAATAGCTGAATGTTGTTGGTTTTGTCCTCAGTGTGGACCTAAAACCTTTTGATTTCGCAATTTTAGAGTGTTTCTTCTATCCCAAATTGAGCAGAGCTATTGAGTTTTTGACAACTACATGAACATTCTGTCCAAGCGGAGCAAAGGCAAGCCAGATTTAGCCAGACCCAGCCCTAGTCTTTTTAAGAGCAAATATGTTTGCTTCCAGTTTTTTAATGTCCCTGAATTTTTTTGTACCGTCTATCCTTCCCGTTCATAGTGTAGGCTTCGTTTAACCTTTGTCAAAGGATCTTTCTGTTTAGAAGATAGATATGACCATACCACACTACATGATTTTACTGATATGGTTTTTCCTTTCAACCCTTCTATAAAACAGGGGCCGGAGATCCACTATAAAACTGTACTAGCGGTGTCTTTTGAAGTTTGTGTGGTATTTATATACTTAACAATTAACAATTAGAACTGACTTATAAATTAATCAAATAGTTTGAAGAATTCGCTAATCGAATGGCCCTGAATTGGCAAGCATGAAATTCTGATATCTAATGTCCCAATTCATCCTTCCCTCCCGAATACCATTATGGACAGTGCAAAGGGTAATGCCAATACTATACCGAATTGATAGCCGGACTTGTTAAAGAAAGCCAGCCTACTTAGTTCTGCTAGTTTATATAATATGCTTGATCCTAACCACTTTTCCCACTCAGAGGGAGAAGCCGTAAAGGAATAGATGGAATATCAACATTTAATAAAAAAAAAGTTGAAAAAGTTGAAGTTAACTTAAGAAATTGAAAACACTGCTTTGCATCTTCTGAAAGATAATAAAAGATATCAAGTCGACCAGCTTCTCAAAGGACGCTCACATAGAATTCACTTTGGTTTAGCACTTCAATCGGATCAAATGTCTCTTAGGTCTTATTCCTCCCATATTTGCATTACTACCCTTTGATAACCATCAAATTAGATTAATTTGTCATTCGTTTACCGGTCTCTAGATACATCCTTTTTTTTTTTTTTTTCAATATCTCAGAGCATTTGAAATATCTATGTACAACTTCCTTTCTCTCAGGCTCACTTAATTTCAATGCTTTAATCTTTTGATTCTGCTGCCTTTTCTGGCATTTGCAGTGCCATCTAAATTCTTCTGATGGATGATACCTTTAGTATATAAGCATGTTATGATCGCCTGAAGTCAATTCAATGCCTCATAAACTACCAAATTTGTGGAGGGTCCCTACCACTGGTCAGTGTCTTGTAGTATTAAACTAGTTTTAATTGCTGGATTCCTTAAAAATCTTTCTACAACTTTGTTTTTGCATGGTCTCTCTTAACTTGAAATAACAAAGATAGATTCTGGCCGTTGGCTAGTGGACAGATCCATGTTGTTTTTCAGGTTTAGGAAGTTCTCAAGTGTCAACAGTTTCCCCATGTATTTATAAAAATAATAGTCGTGCAAAGTTAGTGTAGATCGCAATACGTATAGATGCTGTACTATATATTGCTGCCTGATTTATTTTTTGCTCGGAATTAGTGCCCTTTTCTTACTAATTGTGTAGGCTAATAGAATTGTTGAGGCTAGTGTATGATTGTGAAGCATGGGAGGCCAGGGACTATTTGGTTGCAAGTGGTGATTATTTATATTCATCAAAGATTGCTATTACGGCATCACAGTAAATGTGTTACTGGGCCATTGGACCATTGGACGTGAATAATATCTAATATCATTGTGTGTTACTAACATTTGAATGGAAGATGGAATGAAAGATTAACATCTCAAGTGATTTGGGTGCTAGGATGCTAGGAATGCATATAAGCTGGTGGATGTGGAAAGAAATATTTGGAATGAAATGAGTCCGATTATCACTTTCAGTCACTTTCCAATGCTCTAAGTGCATGGAATTCTAATTGCCACACTTTCATTTCTTATCCACGGTAGAAATTGGTTGTTATATATAAAAGACATATTCTTTAAACAACTGAATTTTTCTGGTAGATGAATCCATAAATCCATATGTTTTTATGGTGGGAATTTGGGAATTGGAGGGTGAGTATAAGAGAATTTTTTGTCAAAATGGGTAAATTTCACTAAATAATTAACAAAATGGGTCGGTTTTAAAATTAATTACAAAAAATGGGTCCACGTCATCACCAAAGCTAGGCTCGGAATAAAGTCGCCAGGGCGGTCAGCGACTTGACCCAAAGAGGCCCCAAACCTGAATATTGATGTTAAAGGTGTGTTAGACAAAGTCGCCAGTTCGGCTGGCATCTTCGCCAAGCACCATGGTGGCCAAGAAAGTCAGTAGCTAATGAATTTTGGCCAAAGTTGGTAAGTGGTTTAGGTACAAAACGCCAGGGGGGCTGGCGAAGTCGCCATGCACCATGGTGGCTATGAAGGTCAGAATGTGACTTAATTTGGCACAGAATTTGGTTAGTCTCTCAAGTCAAAAACGCCATGGGGGCTGGCGATTTTGACTTTAGCCGTCATCTCACATGGCGACTTCGCCATGCACCTTGGCGTTTTCGAACATATTATAATAGCAGTTCACTTCATAGACAACAACAACAATAATATAACATCATCTCCATTATGTACAACCTTATAACAACAATATAACAAACAATATAACATCACCGCCACAACCCTTGTCAGGATCGGGATTCTACTTTGGATCGATGGGGAGGGTGGGATCGGATCGTGGAATTGTAAGATTCTACAAACTCACTAAATATAGTGTTTTATTTGGTGAAAACATATAATTGAAGATCAAAATACTTATTTATTAATATTTATTCATAAAATATTGATAATTAAAGATTCTAATTTCATTGTATAAACATGTATCTACGTTACGCGAAATTTGAGTTTTACGATGTCATGTTATGGAAATATATATTAGTTTTTTTTATTATGAAATCGGATCGTAGGATCGTAAGATCGTAGAATCGTATTATGATCCTACCTCTAAAAAATTTCAAATGAATAGAATCGTAAGATTCTACAACCATGATAGAATCGTAAGATCCAGGATCGGTCAAGTATTTTTATTTAGATCGTAAAATCGTAGAATCGTAGGATCAAATCGGAATTCGGACAACAATGCCACAACCTTATTATCCACACTTCATATGCAACAACAATTTCACATCATTCTCTCCATTTGCCATGAAAAAACCATCATCATTATGCACAACAACATTGATCAATCAACACCAAACGAGACATTTGAATCCAAAGAACATATATATTACACAAACCAAATAGTTAAAACATTTTACACAAACCAAACTAACTTAAATATCATACAAACCAAAGTAGTTTAAATATCATACAAACCAAAGTAGTTTAAATATCATACAAACCAAACTTGTAACATATTACTAAACTACTTTCTTCTTTGTTGACGGCTTCTTTTTGACCTCCTTGGTTGAGACGATGATCCGGCCTCATCCTCCACTTCTTGTACGGGAGTGAGCTGGCTGAGCAAATACACTTGTGTTGTAGCATGGGTTGGACTTGGGTGAGATGTCCATATCTAGCAGTTTCCAAACAATTAAGGGAGGTACTTTGCATCTCATATAGCAAATTTCTATAGTTAGGATATATTGTAGGTGGCATAGTTATCATGTACTCATTCACTCTATGGTAGATGTATGAATGACCACCCGCCTATTGAAAAATTGATACATAAATTAAGTAAAAACATAGTCAAAATTACCTATAGACGTAGTGAATTTAAATTAAGTAGAAACATAGTTACAAAAAAAAGAAAAAATAAGGGACAATGCTTACAAGAGTATCAAAGTCCGATGCGCTAGGATTGTGTAATGATGTTCATGGAGGTATTAGTTAGATAAGCTCCGATTGTGAGGACTAACAATTCGACGAGTATGATCCCGATACCATACCATGTATGGATCATGGTGTGACATGAAACCACCATATGGGATTCCCCATTGCAACAAATTTTTCTTTCTATTATCCCACTCTTCAATCCAACTTCTACACTCATTAGCAAAGTCTCTTGCCTTTCCCGTTTATCCGTTTTATGAAGCAAGGGATTCATGTCCCAATTAGGCGGTATTGTTTGATGTCATCCAATTGTTTAACACACCTTTGAGGGAGATGCATCTCGACAATCTCAAAACATATTAAAGGGGCTATAACAATCCACTCATACTCGTCCTCAAGGCAAATATCGGGAAGATACTGAAGGATTTCTTGTGTGTAAAGTTGCCAAGGGAATTGTGTCTCCGTCAACTTGTCAAACATATTCCTATATGCCGCAAGACCAAGCCTATGATCCTTATACTTACGTTCCACCCTCAACCATTTACATCCTAAAGGATCGTTCCCTGCGATCATTTGTGAGCCGAGAGGGTACACTTGTCCCTCGAGCTCTTCATATTGTGATGTAATAGCGGGGCGGCCTACAACAATGTATTCCTAAGCCCATAGCTGAAGGAGAACTAGCGGCTCCAATATTTCACTCTTCCCCCGCTTACTTGCAACACACAAGTTTCTATATAAGCATGCAAGTGCCGCAGAACCCCAACTACAATTACCAATTTCATCTAAATTACGCAACAACGGCAAGAAAAGAATACAAACCTCATTACCGCTCTTATCGGGAAAAACCACGGTCCCAATCAAGTAAAGTATGTAGGCACGAACATGTTTATGGAGCGTATTCTCATCCGTGTCGGGCGGTAAACCTCGAAAGTTACCACATAACCATGTCAATTTCAACCCCAACCCTTTAAGCTCGAGTGATGATGGCACAAGTCCCAAGAGTTCATCAAACAAGGCGAGCCAATTGTGGTCACTTCTCCCCG
>JAOWBH010133019.1:0-13725 GCA_028566215.1 Silene coronaria | reverse complement strand
TCCGACAATGGTTGGAGAAATGAAAAAGGGTAAGGGAAAAGGACGAGTAGTACGAGGAGAAAAAAGAGTAGTAGTAGGAGGAGGAGTGGGAGTAGGAGTAGGAGTGGGAGTGAGAGTGGTAGTGGTAGTGGGAGTCGTAGTGGTGGTAGTGGTAGTGGTAGTGGTAGTGGTAGTGGTAGTGGTAGTGGTAGTAGCAGTAGCAGCAGCAAGAAGATAAATGGTTATAATTAAAAAATTATACTCCGCCTAAAAAATTGAATTTATTAAATGTATCGAATTTCGTTCTCATTAGTGTATTAGAGGCAATCGTAATAAGGATGTCATTTTCTTCATTTAAGCATATAGAGAGTAGACATAAGAGGGTGGAGATAGACATGAAAACATAAGGGGGGGGGGAATAGGAAAAAGGACACGGAATATGGGGATTAGGAGGCCTCTAAAAGAGGGGGGAAAAAGAGAGCGAGGGAAAGGAGTGAGGAATAGGGGATGAGAAGGAGGAAGGTGTATGAGGAGTAAGACAAATAGTAGGAGGAGAAGATGAAGAAAGAGAATACAAATGGGGGGAAGAGGAAAGTGATGGTGATTGACAAAGAGAACAAGGGGAAATAAAAGGAGGCGGGGAGAGGGAAATGGAAGAATGTGAACGATAAGAGGAAAGAAAAGAAGGACGGGAGGGGGAAGAGAAAGAGGAATATATATAGAGGAGTAGTACGAGGAAAAATTGTAGGATTAATAATATGAGAGCAAGTGGAAGAGGGAAAATGGAAGGTATAAGGGAAGAGGAAGGGGAAAGGAATGGAAATCGAGAAAAAGAGTAAGGGGAAAGAAAATGAGGTAGACAGAGGAAAATGGAAGGATGCGAAAGATAAGAGGAAAGGGAAAGAGGAAAGAAGAGAGAGGAGAAAGGGAAAGATATGGAGGAGTAGTGGAGTAATATGAAAGCAAGTGGAATAGGAGGGGAAAATAAGGATACATTAGAGGAGGATAGAGGAACATTGAAGGTATAAGGGAAAAGAAAGAAGAAGGGCCACGAGGTTGAAGAAGAGGAGGTGGTTTAGGATGCGGAAGCGTTGGAGAGGAAAGAGGAAGAGAAAGAGGAGGAGGAATGGACAAGGTAAAGGGTGATGAAGGTGGAGAAAAAGAAGGGGGAGAAAGAGGAGTAAGAATGGTTAAGGGAAAAAGTGCGATTAGTATGAGGAGGAAGAGGAAGAGGTGCGATTAGTATGAGGAAGGGGAAGAGGATGAGTTATTATTATGTTACTTCGCAAGCTACAACATAGTACTAATGTCATGTGTATTCCATCGAATTGGGTTCTTTCACAAATAATCATCTATTGTGTTTATAGAGAAGGGTCATTACCCATTTCTAGAATGTGAGGAGGTACTCCACTGTGTTTTTAATAGACTTGAGAGGGTTGATAAGAAAAACATGGCTAAAGTTTGTAGAGCCCGGGCTTCGTGGTTTCTTGTAGGGACCGAAACATCAAAGGCAACCATTGATTATCATAAGCAGGTTAGAGAGAATAGAGGTGAGACGGTATTTGTTAGTAGAGGCTGTATATTATTTGTGGTGCAATGTGTGTGTAAGGCTTATAGCACTCAGCTAGAAAGGGATATGTATCACGCACGAAAAGAGGAGATAGAGGAATGTGACCCCGATGAAGGAAATAATAGTGTTTATTTTGGTTTTGATAGCAAGTCGGATATCGAGGGTTATTATGACTCTAAATGCTAAAATATGACATCAACTTCATTTTTCTTTTCTCCCTTCTCTAATTTATGTTTGTCTACAATTGTGCATTGTGCATTACGTTTCCGCACGCATGTGTTCAAGGTTTATTTTGGCTCAGTATATGCACTTGCCGCACTTTGTCTTTCAGAAGTCCCATTTTTGCTCCAAACACCACACCGGCCACAATAGTGACAAGATTATGTTAATTCGCACACCAGCCTAATTTAACTGCCACTCACCACATTTTGCAAGGGATGTCCACAGAAATTAATTAGAATTCGTTTGTTATCTTTGCTGTTTTTTTTTTCCTTTCTATTTTTCATCTTTTTGTGATATCTAGCCGCTTATGGCACATAAGTTGCTTGTTATTCTAATATCAACTGGCATTAACATTTCACTAAATAAATACTCGCTTATATGCATGCGAAACATCGTCATTAAAAATGTCTTGGGGGACCGTGCGCATCGCGCATGGTGCAACCAACTAGTAGTTATATATATTTCTTATATGTCAATCAATTGTTATGGTATTCCTCCGTTTGTATATGCATATTACTCGCATATAACTTACTTTCTCATGTTTTTCTCCATGTATTTTAAAGACTGGCTAATAAAAATGAGTTGCGTTGTGAAAACAAACGTGACTGATCCTCAATCTAAAGGTGCCCAATATAGCAGGTCAACCTAGTTGATGGGCCACCTTCTTACGGTTGATTTAAGGTTGCCTTCTACCGGCTTGACCTGGCCTAACCTCCCAACTACTGGTTTAGGGTGGTCTGCCTTGGCCCGCCACCACTAATGGGTTGGTCACGAGCCTCCTCCTAATAGCCCAGACCGGTGGCCACCTTTAGTTTTCTTACCCTATGGAAAAACCATGACATTAGGAAAGCACAAAATGCTAAAGCCAAGGATTAGCACCAAGGTTCATTATGTACTTGGACATAAACGCAGCTATAGCATTTCGAAACGAGGACTTGGGTTAGAATAGGCCGACTAACACGGTTGTTTTGGCTAACCCATAAATAAGTAAGCGGATTTTGAACCGATAGAAGGCCAAGCCCGTATCTACCAGATTAAAAGACGGTAATATCTTGAAAACACGTTAAGCATACTCGGTAGGCCGATATCCATTTTCCTTCACAAAAACGAGCCGCGACTTTATAACGAGACGAACCATAAGCAACTTCGATTAGGGGCTTACGACTGTTAATGAGACGAGACAGCTTGCGAGCAACTCAGTCAAAGCTTAGCTCGAGCTCAAGCTCGACTCGAAAACTTAACGAGTCAAGTCGACCAAACGATAGCTCGACTCGAAAAGCTCGTGAACGGCTCGAACTTGTGTTATTAGACAAGATATCACTTATATTTTTTAAAGAATATTTTATTATGATTATGTCTTCGTATTACACATAAATTGTCTCACTGATTTGCCAAATATTTTTACATACAACTTTCGAGTCCTGTTATTGGAAATATCGGAAGAAAAAAATAAATAAAAAAATTAACAATTATATATAGGTTCGAGCTCGCGTTAAAGCTCGCAAGCTTGAAAACAAGCACGTTTTTTTCAAGTTCGGGTAAGCTCGAGATCTGCTCCAACTCAGGTTTTGGTTCTTGAGCACAAGCCGAGCAAGTCCAAGCTCGGGCTCGGCTCGACTCGGCTCGTTAACCCCCCTAGCTCCGATTTGAGATAAGAGCAATTCATCAAATCATCAGTCAGAGTCCCGTACACTACTGAACCTCTATTATGTGAACTACCAAGAACAAAGCATTACTCAATCTCACAACAATGGCGGCCAAATTTACAATAATATACAATCCAATCAATTAATAAAACTACCTTATCCATATTCATTCAGAATAGTGATTCTCCAGAACTCTCATAATTCAAAACCCATTATTCTTTATTGTGCATATTATTTAATCCTGTCATTAATAGTTTAATTAATGTTGCATGATTAATTGAATAGATAAAAATGGATGGAAAAATGGGTAAATGGTTAAAAAGTATAGGAAGAAGAAAACAAGTGGATTCAGTTCATAGAGATAATTACCAGCAGCAACAGCAGCCTTCTCAACTTGCTAGAGTTTTATCTGTTCCTCATCTTACTGCTATTGGTATACCATCAATCTTTTCCGAGAGTGGATTCTCTGTCCCATTTTACGTGTCTCATTTAGTAGGGCACGTAAATGGGACAGAGGGTCCGGACTCGTTACATGATGCTTAGTTTAATTTTATCACATCACTTACATACTAATCATGTTTTTTTATTAAGAAGTTGTTTATGTTTTGTGTTTGCTATTGGTGTACCATCAATTTTTTACCTGCTAGATGAGAGAGCGC
This sequence comes from Silene coronaria, assembly GCA_028566215.1. NCBI lineage: Eukaryota > Viridiplantae > Streptophyta > Magnoliopsida > Caryophyllales > Caryophyllaceae > Silene > Silene coronaria. The sequence continues at coordinate 9,649 of JAOWBH010133019.1, read as the reverse complement.
ATTGTCTGTCCCATTTACGTGTTTCATCTTGTGTCTCGGTAAATTGGACATGTAAATGGGATAGAGGATCACACACTACATGCTCCTTGGTTTAAATTTCACATAATTTACCTACCATCGTATATTTTATTGAAACTGTTTCTGCTTTGTGTTTGCTTACAAAAACTATGTCATGGGTAATGGACTGATGGAGGGGGACTAGTAGCGGCTGTTGTCGTCTGAGCGATGAAAAGTTTGAAATTTTAGCTGAAATTTCGGATTCTTTTTGAGGGTTATAATATTACCTAACCGGTTCAGCCTCAAAAATTTGATCATATTTTGCGCCCTACCTTTAATGCAGTCTTTGCCACCAGGATTATGGATTTTATTTTGTATGTGGAAATTGTGTTATGATGACTGTGTCCATGGTGTCGAGTCAGGAGTTGATGTTGAGGGGTTATACTTCGAGCAGAAATTATAGGAGACGAATAGAAATGCAATGGAGCAAGTTTTAACTTTGAAAATTCTAACTAAAAAAATCATATTTTTCATTGTTTTGGGGATTGATCTTCTGCTAGCAGCCTAACCCCCACGTTTTACTGATGTATGTCGTACTGTCTTGGTTGGTATTGTTGATTATCTACTTATATGGTGGTTTTTTAGTTTGAGTATGGGGTTGAATAGTTTCTACACTTTAATTTACTAAGTTACTTGAATTACGAGTGAGCTTGAGTTGAAGGGCATTCCATGTTCTCATATGAACCAAAATGTCCAAGTGTCATAAACTTAAGGATTCGACAGAGGGTAATTTAAGTTAGAATGGAGAAATCAATAAGATCATTGTAAGCGGCCTTGATTTTTCGGTTTATTTTAGGGCTTGCCTCCGGTTTATTCAGCCTCTGAATGCTGGATTTATGAGCTCTATTTGTTTTTCTTGCATTTACTGACTGGTTTCATGCTCAGGCATTGGCACAACTATTGGTGCCGGAGTTTATATTCTTATAGGTACAGTAGCAAGGGAGTCCTCGGGACCAGCTCTGACTTTATCCTTTTTGGTCGCTGGTATAGCGGCTGGCCTATCTGCCTTTTGCTATGCAGAACTTGCCAGTCGTTGCCCTTCAGCAGGCAGTGCTTATCATTACTCTTATGTATGTGTTGGTGAAGGGTGAGTGTCTAAACCATTATGTTCTCATTGTTAATATGTTGGGGAACTCAGAAATGTATGTTGGAGTTCTTCAGGATCATCCATTGTTAAAGGGGTGATCACAAGTTGGAAGCAGTCAAGAAGGTCTAGTTTCACTCTTTTTTATTGATCCTCTTTATCATTTTCAGGGTGGCCTGGCTGATTGGGTGGTCTTTGATGCTGGAGTATACAATAGGTGGCGCGGCAATTGCCCGTGGTGTATCTCCAAATCTGGTAATCTAAACTTACAGCAAAATCTTATGTTTGCCTAGAGCCCTAAATGGCTAAACCTTTTTTTTTTATGTGGAGCTTCACATGGTATCAAGCCCATGGCCTTAACCTACATTTGATGAATTTATACCGCACAATTTATGAGTTGGAGTACGACGTCTTATGGCTCTTCTAGCTCGTCTTTGCTGAATGAAAAGGAATTTTATTTCATGACATGACATGCATATTGTTTGGGAGCCTTTAAGGCATTGGGAAATGGGATAATTCGTAATTGATTTTTAGATGGTAGAAGTAGACTGCACTAGATAATTATTTAAACAACTTTTCAATTGGGAGCTAAACAAGGCCTCACTTATACGAGTACACACTACTCTCTGTAAGCTGCTGTTCCTAGGTTATTTAATCTTTTATATTTTCCCCAGGCCTTGCTCTTTGGCAGTAACAATAGCCTACCTTCATTTATGGCGCGTCAATATATCCCCTTTCTTGGCGTTGTTGTTGATCCCTGCGCTGCAATTCTAGTTGTGATTGTCACTGCACTCTTGTGTCTCGGAATCAAAGAGGTAATACTTGATCATGTTTGTACAGTTTATTTGGAACCATGAAAGATTAACCTTGAGTTTGCGTTGTGCTGCTCCATTTATTGAATTATCCAAGTTTGCAGAGCTCATTTGCACAAGCCATTGTTACAACAGGAAATGTATGCGCCTTGATTTTTGTCATAATTGCTGGGACATATTTAGGTTTCAAAACCAGATGGACTGGTTATGAGCTTCCAAAAGGGTAATAAACATTATTTTACGCTTTAGATGATTTTTTACCAGCTTTTGCAGAAGTTGGTTTATTCACAAAACTCGCTTTTGTATGTAGATACTTTCCATTTGGGATAAACGGCGTGCTTGCTGCCTCTGCGACAGTGTTTTTCTCCTACATTGGTTTTGATGCTGTCGCAAGTACTGCTGAAGAGGTACATGTAACATCTTTCAAGTTTCAACTAGTGGTCGTAATTGTATGGATTATCAACCCACTGTTACTGACTTACTTCCCATTTTGTAGGTGAAGAATCCAAAGCGAGATTTACCATTGGGTATAGCCTTTTCATTGTTTACATGCTGTGGATTATACATGCTGGTTTCTGTAGTTGTTATTGGTCTTGTGCCATATTATGAGCTTGACCCAGACACTCCTATTTCTTCTGCATTTGATAGTCATGGAATGCACTGGGCAGCGTAAGTTTTCTCTACATTCTCATTGTTTCTTTATGCATAGTGATAAAATTAAGCCATTTCTATTACGTTATTTGGTTCTCGAACTAGGATACGGGTGTTGTACATGAGTGTTGCACTCGTCGTGACTCAAATATTGATCCACGGGAACATCTTCATAACAAAGAATTAAATAAAAGATATATAAAAGTTATAGAGTTTAAAAAGTGAAGTAGAGATAGAGATATCTATGATACGGGGTATATATTAATAAAAGGCTTAATGCCGTCAAACATCATACTATATAATTCACAAGTGTATCTTTCCCTTTTTGCCTCCCATTTGTCTCTGCTAAGAGAAGTATCGGATTATTAGACGTCGTTGCTGATTCCGTATATCCTTGAGTGTTGGATCAGACACGAACAATTGAATATGTCCCTAAAACTCTAAAAGTGAAGAGTCGAAGTAACATATGTTATAGATAAGAAATACAGTAATCCTAGCATGTGTTTCTAAGAGTTATTTGGCTACTTCTGAAGGTACATAATCACAATTGGAGCATCAACAGCTCTCTGCGCATCTCTCTTGGGTTCTTTTCTTCCACAGGTAGATATATCTTGAAAGTTATTTGCCACTAGAAGTCTATTATGCAATTATCTGAGAAGTTACATAGAGAAACTTCAGTGATAACTTCAAAACTATAAAAGCTGAGTCTAGGGCTCTAGGTTTTGAGCTTTTTTGTTGTTGTCATTTTCTAAACTAGAAGCTTTATGCACACATTAGACGACAGAGATATATGTGCCTGTTAAATCCTTTCTCCACATGTGTGTGACTGGTGTCATTTGACGCAAGACCAATAGACCATAAGGACTTGTAGTGTGCCACTCGCCCATACGCTGTTACTTCGACATCTCACTTTGCCTGCATGTCACATGTCTAAGCCTCAACAGACTGACACAACATGATGGGTTGACACAGTATTTTCGGCCAAGTCGGGCACAACACTCAACACGGTGTCTTTTCCAACCCTTTCAGGCGAGCTAAAGTAACATAGCCTAGGTGCTTGACCTTGGAATCGTGTGCAAGACCTGAGTATGCTTCGGTATTCTTTTCATTTTATCTCAAGTGAGGGTTTATATTATGCAGAGTAGTTCATTTTGCCATGCAGAATGCATAAACAACCAAGAACTTTCAAAATAAATGATTATTGCTAAATTGAGGGTAAATATCACCTGTTAATGAGACTGGTACAGCTCATTACTCTCTCTTTTGAGATGTTTAAAGAGATTTTATGCATCCTCTTGATGCTCTTGTCTTCTTTTGTAAGCTTTATGCACCACAATTAGCATGAAGGAAAATATCTTTCTAATCTGACATAGGATTTTACCTCTCTCTGCTGAAGCCTCGAGTTCTAATGGCAATGGCTAGAGACGGTTTGCTGCCATCATTTTTCTCAGATGTTAATGCGCGGACACAAGTTCCTGTGAAGAGTACAATTTTAACTGGAGCTTTTGCTGCAACACTTGCCTTCTTCATGGATGTATCACAACTGGCAGGAATGGTATCTCATCTATAACTTTGCGTTCCCTTAACATACTTATTTAGGCAAACCGATTGTGTGTATGTTGATCAATTTTTTTTTAAATGCATAGAAGATGATTAATTGTGCTTTTAAATGAAATCTTGAAAGCTGATTTGAATACCATAATGGGAGGAAAAGGGGTGTAAAACAAGAAAACACTAAGCGAGGGATGGCGATGGGAAGTAGAGAAACACATTATCATTTTAAAGTTGTTAGTACTCTATACTGTGAGAAAATATTGATCACAGTCTACATTGTTTGATTATCAAAGTCATATAGAGACCAAATAAATGAGATGGAAAGAGTAATTCAAAGGCTGAGAATAGTGAATCCTTTTAGTATCCGCGGAAATGAAACGGAGGATTTTGCATATCCAGTAAAAATAATAATTTATTTGTCACAGGTCAGTGTAGGTACCCTCTTGGCATTCACGGTGGTTGCTATATCTCTACTTATCATAAGATACGTTCCACCAAATGAGGTACCACTTCCACCATCACTTCAGGATTCAAAGGGTGTGGATTTATTGAATCATAGTGGTTATGTCGAGGTAGCTGATGACATAAATTCAAGAAAGCTTGTCGGAACCTTCAAGGATGAAATCCAACCTCTACTTGAGCAGGGGAGCTCCTCCGTCAGACATCCTCTCATTCTGAAGCAATCAGCTGAATGCGGTAGTGAGTTATGACATCCATGCTTTTTGCAGTACATTAACTGATGACAGAGCTCTGAAATAGTCGTTAACAGAAATAAATCTATTTCTGTCGGCGAAAAATATATATTGACAGGTGGAAGTCTACTTGATCCGAGTTCCTTTTGATCTGGAGAATATAAGTCGTATTAAATGTTTTATTTCTAAAATGGAATATAGAGTTCACATACTCTTTCGTTCTACATCCACTTTATACGTTATTTTAGTGGTTCATTTACAAGACACAGATGTTTATTGTGTTGACAATTATATATTTCAGGCTCGTGTATCGTGTATCGTGTATCGTGTATCAGTGTGTGTATTATTACGTCTGATATATTTGTCTCCTCACTGATGTACTCCTTCAGATACACCAAATGATGAGAAGAGGAGATGCATTGCCGGGTGGACTATAGTTGCTACTTGTATTGGTGCACTCTTTCTGGCATTTGGTGCTTCAGATGTTGGTCTTTCCAGGTATGCTATGAGACCTATACCATTTAAACAACCAGACTGTGGATGTGTGCTAGCAATATCTTCAGATTTCACTTTTAGCTAATGGCTATAGTAGACTTGGCGAACGTGTCTTTAAGATCGGGTTTAGTTCAGATTATTTCGAGTATATTATACGCTTGAGTGACTGAGTGAGTAATTCAGGTTCATTTTGGTTCGAGCCAAGTCATTTTGGGTTAATTTATAGTCACTATTTTGTACATACAACTTTAGTTTTAATGTTACGCCCCCTTGTGGCAGTATCCCTCTGTTCACACTATGCGCAGTGGGTGCTGCTCTTTTGATATCTGGTTTGATAATTCTTTCCTGCATTAACCAAGACGATGGAAGACACAGTTTCGGCCACACAGGAGGTAATCCTTTCTTTTCTACCGATATTCTCGATGCTTCAAGCTCAATAACTAAGTTGCGAATTCTTTTACATATATCCTGTCATGTATTTTTATTCTTATTTTTCAGGTTTTATTTGTCCATTCGTTCCAATTCTACCTGTTGCTTCTATTCTCATAAACGTTTACTTACTGGTGAATCTCGGGTGAGTAATTTACATGTCAGCATGATCACCTGTAGCCTGTCCTAGTCTCTTAACCTGTCTTATAAAAGCGCAATCAGTTAACTGCCAATTGGCAAAGCTCCCTTCCTAACCGTTATTTTGAGTTTTATCTTATAAATGTTTCGATCTATATGTTTCAGTTCTGCCACATGGGTTCGTGTGCTAGTATGGGTGTTAATAGGAATGCTTGTTTACGCCCTGTACGGGAGGACTCACAGCTCACTGAGGGATGCAATTTATGTGCCAGCAGCTCACGCCAATGACATCTTTCGCAGTCTGTGCACTGCCCCAGACATTCATATACAGCATCCTAACAACTTAGAAACAGGTCACTGATATAGTGATTTACTATACATTGTAATTAATTTTTGTATTACTGCCATCAATGGCCTTAATTGGGGACTTCTCCATTGTTGTGGGATCTTGGCCACGACAGTATTTTGGATGTCCATTTTCAAACATGGATGTCTTCTGTATCTACTCGAAAACTCAAATTTATGAATGTATCAAATCATGTACTCGGTAATATGAAGGATCAATTGTTATACTTATTTGTTTTATAATGTGACTCGTTTATTCCAAGAGCTGAGACAATCTCATAAGAAATTTAAACCATCTTATGTAAGATTTTATTAATTTTAAACGCGAGATAATCTTATCACAAATTAGACCGTTCCATATGAAATTAGACCGGTCCATATGAAATTTTGTACTCGTAATATTAACGGGCATACCTTGTTTTTAAACAAATTGACTTCTATCTTAAGTCACTTCCAACCCGTTTCTCGCTGGATGAGCAATGACCGTCACAAACATTAATGTTGGTATCTTAGTGCCTTTTTGGTGAGAAGAAAAACATTCTTGACCAAGTGAAGTGTCTATGCAATAAGCATTGTATAGGAATTGAAATTTACGGGGAGTGTCACGTTAACACACGATTAATATAGCGGAACCAAAACACAAAGATAAGGATAAGGTATGGCAGTGCTAACATTCTTCCAAAGAAAATACAAGAAACGTCCATTTCTTGGTGAAACCAGATGCATTACAGGAAATGGGTTTACACTGCAAAAATAAGTGTTCTTGAATCGAAAAGATATTACACTTTACAAAGACGTGTTCATAAGCGATAATAGCCTTGGTAGATTCTCAAGGACTAATATAAATGTGCTGCCAAGCAAGAAAATGAAGACAAATACAAGAAGTATCTTTCCAACATACAGTAGATTGATTGCTTGATCCGAAACTTGTTTGTTCGACAATGGTTTATTCAGGGTCTGCAAGATAAAAATACAAGTTAAGCTGACAGTTTCTGGTCATCGATAGTACGAGTAATTAGCAGGAAGAGTAATGTCATCCAAACAGCAGTTTCATCAGTAGTACTGTACTTAATATCATATTTGTAGAGAGACTAAAATGATTATAAACAGCAACAAAAACGATAAAACTGAATCAAACCAGGAGGACAGAGTAATGTCCATTACCTGAGCGCCTTCGCGTTTCTTGACACCTGCAAAAACAAATCAAATTCACAGCAGAGTCAGAACACAACCATACATCAAAACTGTGTAATGACTACTACTATGATTGCTCCCACAAACTAGAAAACAAGACCACTCTCGACGTATTGAGATCCAAACAACAAGACTACAAAACGCAGGAAAAATCAAAATCAATGACCAGGCCCATGAGCTACATACCTGGTTGACCATCCAAAACAGTCTGCAACTTCCAGGCAGTACCATAGCTCAGAAGAACAGAACTAGGACCGAAATTAATGGGCTCCTCGCCATCCTTAACCGCCTCAATGTATACTCCAAGAGGTGCACCAGTATCAATCTTATTATTAATCAAAGACAATGCAAATCCTGCCTTTGTTCCAGGAGCAAACCGTCTTGTAACTCCTGACGTCTTGCACATCACCTCCAAAAACTGTCAACCCAATTACAATTCACTTTTAATACAGCAATAATCTGATTCACCCAAAGTCAACACTATACTGTCTAGTGTCTATACCCTCGGAATCAGCTTCCGGGCATGATCATACACAAATAACAGATTCTCAGATGAGACAGTTTCGTGATAAGATTATGATAACATCCATATATTGAGGTGATTGATAAGTTGACAGAAATTAATTAAATGGGTTAATCTCGCACCAAAATAACATGATACAGGCTCATCAGCTTTCAAGCCTCGAATCCTCAATCATACACAATTGTCAGATGAGACGGTTTCATTATAAGATTACGTGAACAATTCACATAATAAGGTGATCGTAAATAAACACCGTATGTTTTTGCAGTTAAATGGGTTAATCTCGCACTAATATACAGTAAGGTGATAGGATTTCATGATAAGATTGTGTCAGCAATCTATCATTATCATATATAGTAAGGTGATAGGATTTTTTAGTTAAATGGATTAATTTCACCCTAAAATAGCATGAGACACACTCATTAGCCTTAAAGCATTGACGATCATACCCAATTTCTCAAACGAGACGGTTTCATAATAAGCTTGCAATAACAACCCATACAATGAGGTTTGTATCGCACTAAAATAACATGAGCGGTCTTGTTCAGGTCTCATAAAAGACAAAGTGTTGATCATAAACACAAACTATGCAAAATTAGTACAATTAAATAGTTAACAAGGTCAACACCTTATAATTTAACCCTATAAAAGTCAACACTACTATTCTCAGATTTTATCAAGTTTTGGAGCACTGATCATCAGTGGTCGAGCTAGGGCTAGCAGAGGCACTCGCCCCACTCAAGGATGAATATCTTGAAGTTTTAGTTACATCTTTCGATTTTACTTTATACAATAACCCGTTTGCCCCCGCTGAAAATTTTCGCCCCGCTAAGTTCAAATATTGGCTCCGCCACTGCTGATCATAAATACGTAGAGATAATGAAATTGAATAAAGAATCGATGATTGTGGAGTTTGTTGGGTTAAAGAGGAAAAGAGACACATAGAGACTTACAGGTTGAGGAGTAGGAGGAGGAGAAGAAGGGATGTCTGATGTTTGAGAAGCTTGTTTATCCAATTCCGCCATTGTTTCAGAATCTAAGTTCCTGCTGGTTATGTATATTTGTACGTATTTTAACGTGCGTTCTATAGATGCGATTCGTCACGAATCACGCCCACGGCTTATATAGACCAGACAGGCCGACATGTTGGTAGTATAGCTGGACACGGGCCGGGTTAAGATACGGGCTCACCCCAACAAGCCCTTAACCGGCCCGTAGAAAGGGTGAGCTAGCCCGGATTGAGGAGGAGGCTGCCTGGACCCGGCCCTTGGGCAGGCTAGTGGGCCTTGTTTTTTTCTACTCCTTCCTAATTTGAGTATTCCTACCCTCTTTAATATTTGTAAGGGTTTTTCTAACCTATGTTCACTAGACATAGGATAAGAAATCTAAAAATGAAAGAATTAAATGATATTTTTATGGGAAATTGCAATATCTTATCACTTTTACTTCTATTTACATGAACTATATTTAATTCTTTTCTATTTTGGTTTCTTATCCTATGTCTAGTGGGCATAGGTTAGAAAAAATGTTGTATTTGTAAGGGCTCGTCTGAAATGAAGGAAACAATTAACGGGGTAATGATTTAAGGGGAATAATTGCTGGGTAATTTAATCCGGGGAGTAATATGTTCATTATTTTTAAGTTTGGAATGTTAGGAGAATTATTACTGGGGTAA
>JAOWBH010132908.1:0-13728 GCA_028566215.1 Silene coronaria | reverse complement strand
ATTTTTTTTACCCCCCCCCCCCCCCCCCCCCCCTCCCCCGAATTCTTTGGCACCTATTTGGCTGTATTTGTCACAGTGTGTATTGACATTGATAATGTATTCACCGGTGTTCACTTATTTCAATTTTCAACCCATTGTTTAGGAGGCCTTCCCCTGGATCGACTTGAAAGTAATTCACGTACTGTCAAGAGTGCAAAGGTGTTAGGTCAAGAAAAAGAGGCGCTGACTCTCATTCTGGAACCAGTTAGATTTTTATCTAAAGGCATCGACTCAAGCAGGTAAATGAATGTAGTAAATTTTTGAATTGCCTATGGATGACATAATTGGTGACTAGCAATCTGAATTAACTACGCGAGTTTCCCTTCAAAGTTGCATTGGTCCAAAAATAGATATGACATTGTTCTAGGTCATTCTGAGCAAAATTTATCTGGTCACGGCAATCTCTTGACCAATTGCCTTTTATGTCAAATAAAAAAGCTCCAAATACCTATGTCCTTTTCACCTTTTTTCATCAACATCTACATTTTGGTGGGTTGGTGGTGGATTTAAGTCTTCAGCTTTAAAATCTTTGGAAAAAATGATGAGGAAAAAGACATGGTAATCGGTTATGGTTAGTCTGCGGAATGTGACTCTTCGCTAAACCATGCAAAAAGGGGCATAGCTATTTTTTTGCAGGAAAAAGATTAAAACATTGAAAAGATACTTCACATTTTGATTTATAAAAAATAGCATTGGCAATAATCAAGAATATGTATGAAATTTCTAATGGGAAGATGTAGTTCTAGGAATTCCATTTATATTATGTTCAGTGAATCATCAAAGAATGTATTATACATCTGCCCTGTGTAGTGACGGATCACTAGATCAGAATAGAAACCTCTGTAGTTTAGTCTGATGGTAGCACAGGTACATAAAGACAACGAGACATTGTTTGTTAGGTTAAACTAATGATTGAATTGCTTATGAAGTTGGCTACCAAGAGTTTAACTTTATTTCCCCCCGTATTTCTCAGGAAGGAGGATATTCTTCGTTTAAACCAATCATTCAGAATTCTTTCAAATTTAGTAGCTGCTGATGCTATTGCACATGCTGACCGAGATGAAATTATTTTTGAGCTTCTTGGTCTGACGTCCGCTCTTCTTGGCCAAAAGAAGATTGATAACTGTGACGTGATTGCTAAGGTATGCAATTTGTATTTCTTTCTTTCTCGTATGTGTATGCACGTGAGCATGTGTCATGTGTGTGTTCATTTATTCTGAATCGTGTGGAGCCGATTTGCTAGCTTGATGGGGAGAGGCTGTTTAGTAATAAGAGTCATCAGGAAGATGACATTGACTGAGTCATTAGCTGCATAACAAAAACCCAGTCAAGTCTTAGATGCAGCATAGGTAGACTGGCAGGTAGGCACTAATGTAATTCTAGCCAGCTACATATTCTTTCTTGATGGTTCTGAAAGAAAAATAAGCTAAAGAAAAGGCCTACAAAGAATTTTTGAAGGAACAGTAATCCACCACAAGCTACTAATTGCTTCTAGTGCCTCATGCAACTTTGCTCAATGAACTCAACTAGGTGAGGCGTTTTTCAGTCTTATTGGTAGAATGCATGAACATCAGTAAAAGAGTTACATTAGTGCCTACCTGCCAGCCTAGCCTACATCAGTAAAAACGCTCTGATCTTGTGTGCAAGAATAAATGGTGATTATCTCTTATCTACTCTATTGCTTTTGAATAAGTATCATTGCTAGAGAGCATCGTTATAGAAAAAGGTAGAAATATACTCCCCTCAAACTCTCTTTTGATAATGAAGTCACATAACAATCTTATTTTCATAAAAAATTTAATCAAGATTTGTTTCCAATGTATAAGCTCAGATGTCTGAGAATTACAGCTGAGCCCTGGTGATAAATGCGCTTCAGGCATTAATGAGTCAGGGGCCAATTTTAAGTGAGACAGCATTCATATTTTTTGTCTATATTGAATGCGCTGCTTCTGTGTGATGTTTTTGGCACTTTAGCTTACTCTTCTCAGATTGCTACAACTAATATATATTCAAACATAAGCCTCAGTTTTATATGAGCTCTCAGAAGTTTGCATATAGATACCTGTGATGTGTAGAGTGTTGAGATCTTTTTGTGGATTATTACTATGCGATTTCACTGTGCAGAGTTTCTCAATCATAAGGAGATTGATTGACGGCAGTGGGGACAACTATGGTAGCTCAAGTTTCACTCAGTGGGTAACCCTAGTCGAGTTGTTCTTGCAGGTAATCTATCTATGCTTCTTCTTTTTTCACTTTTTCATTGCAGGTTTCTTCAGAAGCAATAATTTACATGCAGAATTTAATTCCTGGAACAAGTGCAAAACTTTCAACTTTAAGTAGTTCAAAACTTCAAAACCTGAAGTGTTAAGCTGAAAATCCACAATCAACTTTTATTTTTGCTTTTAACGAGCTGTAGATGTTTTATTTCTTTTTATTGTTTTACTTAGAGTAGGGCAATTGGCATCATTTATATGGATTTTATTATGTTCATTTTCTTTTGGTGCCCCATAGCCCCCATTCCACTAGTGAACTATTTGTGGGTGTGTGGCTCGTTGTCCATAATCTGTCATATATAGTGTGCATGCACATGCTTATTTTTTAACCTTTCAATAAAATTTAAATTTTTTTTTCATTGGTGTCATATTTGTTGGTTTTATGCTTTGCACTCCTATCATATTGAACTTTCCTCTCTTCAGATAGTTAATGTTCTTTCTGTCACATTTCACACACATGAAACACCGTGTCAGGTTGTTAGCAGCTCAGAAGATGCGAGTGGCAGAGTTCTTTATGAGTCCACCTCTTGCGTTGCAATTATGTTGAATCAAGTTTCATCTGCTTTAAAAGCAACTGATGTTTCTGGGCCCAAAGAAACTATTGATACCTTAAAGAAAATTCTTGACCATGCAAAAACGAGTGGTTTAGTTGATCACCTATGCATGTGTCTGGCCACAGCAGGGACAGGTCTCACTAATTTGCCTTCTTTTCAACGCTCTGCTTCTGAAGGGTGCAAAGCACTTTGGTTTCTGATTGATGCCTTGGAGAATATGTCCAACAAAGTTAAACCTTGGATATTTCCTCTCACCTTGCATCAGAGCCATTCATTAGTCCAACTTGACATCAAGGAGCTTAACTGGTCTCCTGATATTGGAACTGATTGTAAAAAGATTACTGAGGCTCTAACAGGAATGTTCCTCAAATCCAAACCGGTTTTTGTTGCTATATACTATTGCCTCCGCCAGCGTAATGAAGCTGTACTCCTAGCGACTATTCAGGTTTGATTGCCTTTTCTTCATTGTTTACATCTTTGTGCATCATTGGCATTTAGGTATTTATGCCTGGCAATGGAAAATTCTCTTGATTATTCATCAGTACACCCGAGCTATCACACAAAGCGTAATTGAGACATTTAAAAGCATGCCTTTTTAAAGATGATTTTCATCATTCTTTAGCTTCAGTTTATTGAAAAAGCTAGATGTGCTTTTTCCTATGAGGCCTTGCTACAGCTTATCAGATCAGATCTAGTATCTTGGCCTTGATCTATGATAGCAAATCAGATCTAGTATCTTGGCCTTGATAAAAAGAAGAAAGCAATATTACGTAAGCTTCAATTTATTGAGGTTCGTCAATGCCGTGTTTTTGTTAAGTTAAGAAATATATCAGGCAATAGTTTCTGCAATTGCAAGTCCCGAGCTTTGTTATACCTATACCCTCTTGCTTTTTCTGTCTTGTATCTTCTTTATTAATATAAACATAAAATTACCTTTATTTCAGCTACTTGTTCGGTGCTGCACACACAGTACCAAAATGCCAAGTGTTCTTTGTGGCCTTCCCAGTTCGTTGCCTGTTACAACTGTTGTAAGTGGTGGCGAGGATTCATCATTTATTCCCGAGATATTCTCCATAATCTCTCTATGTGGTTTCTCTATGAAAAAAGACTCGCCATCTGTTGATGCTAAAGGCTTGACATCCAAGTTCACCAATCCACATGAGCTTGCTTTGCAGTCATGTCTGCTTCTTACGGCAATTGCTCAATCTTTTAAGTCAGCCGGAAGAAATTCTTCATCGTTTATTCTTACTACGTCTTCAAGAAACCAACAATCAAGACTTTCAACACTTGCTCATCTTTTTTCTTGTAAAGATGGAGGAGACAGCTTATTTAAATCTCATTGTGCATCAGCTATGCTTGCTTTTGCATCTATTGTATATCTCGACTCTGGAGCTTCTCTATCAGATATTGCAATGCCCCTAGTCCCTTGTACTACTACACTTTATGAACACCTCAAAATAAATCATAAAGAAGTGGATGAAAACAACTGTTCTACGAACTGTATGCTGTCACAGTGGCATGGGATGAGGGATGGATGTGTTGGCTTGCTTGAGTATAAACTGAAACAGGGAGGACCATTAGCCGCTCAACAAGTTTGTGCTAGTGGACTCCCACAATTTCTTCTAGATTTGCTGGGAAACAATGTTCATCTCCAAAATCAAGGAACCAATCGCGTGAAGGATTCTGTTGGGCTGTCTCCTTTTGGGGTTATATGGGCCGTTTCATCTCTAAGCTTTTGTCTTTCAGGTGGTGCTTTAACTTTTCGACAAATACTTCTGAGGAATGAGCATGTCAAATGTATCAGTGATTTGGTTTCTGATGCTCATCTTAGGCTCCTTAAATCGTGGGTTGGGCCTGGAGGGGGAAAGAATGGAGTGAGGGATACAATAAATGTGGTGATTGATTTTCTTGCTTTCCCTTTTGTCGCCGTTCAAAGTGCTTCTGGTTTTCCGTCTGCCACTGCCTCGGTAAGCAGCGGGTTTCTTTTAAATGTGGGCTCCCCTGGCGCAAGAGTATGCAAGGAGGACTTAAATACTCTGAAAGCAATACAGGAAAGCGTTGATAAGTACACTGGTATTCTTGTAGAGGTTAGATGGCTTTTTACTTCCCATTTTGTATGTTTTGAACGAATTATTTTCTTCCAAAGTTCTTGGCCATTACTATTCATGAAATGATGTGGCAAACGGATCATTCAGTTCAGGACAATTTGATACATCTGTTCAGGTCAGGCGATAATAGATTGGATCATTTTGGGTAAATGTCGGTTTGGATCTGGTGGTACAGCTGACATGTGGGGTCATTCTGGGTCATGATTATTTATTAAGGCCCCTGTCTCAAATTAGTCATTTTGGATATGTGCAAGTAATTTCATGTTGGGGTTGTATAGTTTCGAGTTTGAGTTGGCTTTGGGTAAGGTCAGTTGGTCAGGTTGTTCCACAATGGGATGACACGAGAACTTGATCACTGGTTGGCATTATATTGAAATTGTCTGACCTGCGTTTCTGTGTGTATAACACGTATCTAATTGACTGTTGGGCGTTAGTTCCTGAAATGGCTGTTGTCACAGATAGTCTGTTCCTATTGCTGTGTCGCAGTATTGCTGCTGCATTATTGCCAGACTGATGGTAAAGAAGCATCAAATATATGTTTTCCCATATATATTCTGCTGAAGCAAGTCCATAAGATTTAGTATTATTTATCTCTTCTATGCTTTACTATGTTTTCTGCATATTTTTAACTAGTATGGCTATGAGTTTGCAGGCCGGAGTTCCCACCAGAGTTCTACGATGTGCTGATGGTTTGGAGTTGAAGGACACAGGAAGGGCTGTGGCATTCCTTGCTAAAATGGTTAGCTATGAACGATTGACAATCCTTGTGGGAAAGGGAATACTTGAAACTAACAGAATAAGGAGACTGATCGATGGTTCCTCTCCCAGAGATGTCATTCTCAATGTGCTTATGATAGTATCTGATCTTGCTCGTTTTGATAAGGTCAGTATATTTACTAGCAATATGATAGTGATAAGTATTTATATATGATAGGGCCGTAGCTTTCTTTACTAGCAATATGGTAGTGATAAGTGATAGGAGTAACTGATAAGCATCCTAAAGGTGCCTTATGCGCAACTGTCATTGCTGACATTTTGTTATGCTTCAGTAGTAATAATTAAGAAATGCTGTCATGCTATGATGGACTATTGATATCAAGAAAGCTATTTTATTCGTTATAAGATGATGTATTAGCAGTTTGCCATGACTTGTGTAGTTGTGTTAAGCATCCTAAAGGCACAACTTTGTCAATGCCGACAATTTTTTGTGTTTCAGTAAGTCAGAAATGCGCACTGTTGTGCTATGGAGGAATATAGATATCTAGAGATTTTTTTTGGTTACCAGTTTCACATTTCTTGTGCAAGGCGCCTGTGATATTTAACCTCAATCCAATTACTCAATGTGCATCAGTGCATGTATAAATGTTAGAGCCAACTACTCCATTGATGGTAAAGTCAGGTTCCGAAGAACCACTCTCTCCTCCATCGTAAATCTAGAGTCATCCTTGGGTTTTTATTGTAGCCTAAGATTTTATGTTCAAAATTATGTCTCCCCTCTCAAGACTTTAACTATCTTTTGCATGAAGTTAATCGTTATACATTCTACATGAATTTCTTTAGGCATCTATAATAGCATTGCTGTGCATAGTATAAGAAATAACCTTTCAAATCTTAGAGATGTGGCACATACAAGCATACAGCAAGTCAGCAACTAGTACTGCATTATCCTAGCTCTCAAAAGCTTGCACCTATAATAGTGCTTCCTTACTTATGTGTTAAAACACACCGAGAGATCGTTTGCTGATGACCTGCAATGAAAATTGTTTAATAATGTCCAACTGCTATTTTGGAACATAAACAGCGCACATTGAGAGTTTTCTTTGTTACGTCCTTTCGGTCGCTGAATGTTTGAAGGTTTCCTGTCCCTCATAACACATTTGACATATAGACCGTTTTATGAGCAACAAATGACATCTTCACTTTCTTAGTCCTTTAAAGGTGTCATGTTTGCTTGCAGGGTTTCTACGAGTATATTGACAAGGCAAGTATCCTGATGCGGCTAAAGGAGTTACTCATATGTGAAGATCATACCTTACGAGAAAAAGCCTGTAGTGCTATAGGCAATATGTGTCGACATAGCTCTTACTTCTATAATTCTCTGGTAACTCACAAACTCTTGCTTATGCTCCTTTACTTTTGCTGTCAGCCCTCTACTTGTTAATGATTTCTTCATAATGTCTTTTTTTCTTCTTTACAGTCAAGGCACGGTATCATCGGTCATCTCATTGATCGATGCGCTGACCCAGATAAGCCTACAAGGAAATACGCTTGTTTTGCTGTAAGATCCCTCAATCTTAAGGGCATCTATCTTCTACTGTTTGTTCTTTGATGCTTTCGTGTACATTTTTCGTTTCTGAATCTTGCTTAGACATTTATAATCAACTTTCTTGTCTAAAAAATAATGTTCTCTACATTTTCGTAACTACCTTAGCTTTATTTACATACTTCATTATTTGTCATCTCCTTTTACGTCCTGTTTACGATTTTCTCATTGGCCTCTCAGATTGGAAACGCAGCTTTCCATAACGAACTCTTGTATGAAGAACTGAGAAGATCCATACCTCAACTAACTAAACTGCTACTTTCACCGGAGGAAGATAAAATAAAAGCGAATGCTGCTGGTGCGCTTAGCAATCTTGTTCGCAACTCCAACAAGCTCTGTGAAGATATGGTGACTAAGGGTGCAATCCAGGTTTGTCATCTATATATACTGAACTTCTAATGTAAAAGTGTTTCTATTCATCTATCCGTGAAAAATTGAATTTTTTTGCTTTGAGCTCATTTTAAAGGTAGAAGGGAAAAAACAAAACTCCCTTCTATGTTGACGCAAATGTTTATTCTGATTAAATCCTAAAATGAGAATATTTTTAAGCGTCTTCTAAGTTCTATCCCTCTTTGAAACAAACCCAAAAGGAAACGCGGTCTTCTTTTGTGGACATTGAGAGTATAAACCATGTAAAAATTTTCATATGGAAGAATCTAATGATATGTTTGTCATTGACTCACATTATGATGCTGCTTGCTACCTATTTGTTGATCAGTTTCTAGGTTAATAGATCATCATCACTTATGAGACTAACCTCTTGCTTGGATAGCGACTAACTCAAACTTATTTAAAAACCACGCAGGCCTTACTTCAAGTGGTTTCGGAGTGCTCAGTGGCAGCCTTGAATCCCCCAAGAAAGGACGCGATAAATGAATCTCCTCTAAAGATCGTATTATTTGCGTTAGGAAAGATGTGTGCACATTCATCTTGCAGGCAGTGCATTAGTTCGTCAGAGTTGTTCCCGATTATGGGACAACTTCGTCAATCTCCTGACACTAACATCGCCAAGTATGCTGCCTCGATCTATCGTAAAGCTAATGAAGCTTGACGAGAATATGTATTGCAATAGTACTTATTGCATTTGGACTACTAAGAGTGATGCTGAAGATCATACATGATGAAGCTAGGCAGATCCTACACATTTTCCCTCCAGTTACACAATCTGTTCACTGTACATAATACCGTCTCTGTAATCATATACTTGTCGGCTTCTCTATGGATATATATCTCTTCATTAATATGGAAAACCGTCTATTCATGCTTTCAATCAGGAAGGCAGTATTAATAGATGTGGTGAAGTTTATTTCTATTCAAGAGAGATAAAATCAAGGCAAATTGTTCAGTTCATTTTAGGGTACATGTTTAGTTTGGGTCGTCTATTTGGTAATATATTGAGTAATTTTTGATCGTGTAATTTTGGTGTCATTGACCGATGGTTATGTTGGTCTTTTTGGACCGGGCCTATATGAGTTCCAGAGCTATCAGTCGAAAGTTTCATATCAAGTTCAGTTTGACTAAAAGGGGTCTTATGGTCGTGTCTTTTAGGCCGAGTCAATTTCGTTGGTAGATTTAGCTTAAATTAGGCATTTAGACCCTTCTTGCACACCTCTAAGCGAGATGCTTCATGTCACTTGTGCAATGTTGTAATCATGTACTCGTATGTGAGAAGCTTACGTGCTCTAGACGCTTCACTAGTCCCACTATTGACATGAGATGCAGGTGTTCTATGCAAAGCTGGCAAATGCTGCTAAAGATACGTCTCGCGTTCAAATAAACATTAAAACGTAAACTCAGAAACGTCTCACGTTCAAATAACATAAAAACGTAAAACTCTAGGACAGTATTTAGGTCAAATCAATTGTACTAAACACAAACTTGATTTGGTAGAGTAGGTTTAGAAGGCTCATTTGTTTCTAGTTTCTAGATTTCGCGTTTTTCTTAAAACCGACAACCGTTTACAGATACCAGTGATGGATAACTGTAGCTTTCATTTCAGTAATATACCGTAACTGCATTCAAGGTTCTGCCTGTTTCTGTGGATCTAGATCAGCAGATGGATTTCCCGTAAAAGCCATCCAACTACGAACTAGTAATGGACTAGTATGCATAATGAGCACTGCAGATTATTAAGAAGAAAGGTAGGAGAAGCCCAATCAAGTTCATTAGCTACTGAAACTTGCAAAGATGAAACACAATAATACAACCACCTCTCTTTTATTCATATACTTACTACAATACTCATACTTCAGGTTATCCAACACTGTCATCTCCGGCAAGAAACATCGGATGTTAACCATGTTGTTCTTTGCGAGAGGCGCAACAAGACAGGATTGCAAGTTTCAGCATTCTACACAATTACATAGACTCACCCAACTGCCATCACAATATAGGATAGCGAGCCAAGTCTATTTGATTGTCACACACACACACACACACACACACTATATTTGCATTGTACATAGTGCATACCTGTATCTAGTCATATCTACAGTCACGGGTTTAGTTAAGGCAGCTCGTCCAGGTGACTATCCACGAGAGACGCGACAGCTTCATGAAATGCATTTCCACTAGAGTCGGAGTCCACGGCTTCTTGAATGATCCGCTCGATCACAGACTCTTTCTTCAAGGTTTCACGGCACATCATACTTCCAATGGAAAAGGGTGAAAGTCCTCTTTCAGCGCCTTTCTTTAAGAGCATGGTGGAAACCCGAAATAGTCGAGCACAATCAGGAGGTAACTCCCATCCATGGAGTTTCAGAAGCTTAATGTCTTCTTCAACATCAAGTGTCTTGATATACTCACAGATCTCACTAGAGTATGGCTGGCGAGCTTGAGGCCAATAAAGCCAGTCAAATGTGCAATCCTCTAACTGCATATATAGTGATTTCACAGATCAGAAAATCTGCAAGCACTCGGACATCTTTTGGATCATAGTAGGTTTACATTTTTCAGCCGGACACCGTAAGCAAATTTTCCTGGACCTTTCATTTGCTGTAAGGCCAAGATTCAACATACTCGTGTAGTCAAGGTGGTTGCATGTCTGAATAACTAATTCACAGGGACAAAATCAAATAGCACTAAGTTGACAGTGTGCTTTATGATTTGCAGTATGAGACACATTGAAGGCTAACTAAGAAAGCCATCTAAATGTAGGAATACAACTTCCAATTGTACAAAGATCACTGATCTGAGTTTTGATTACCAAGAAAGCTGAATTTGATAGTGATTCTATTATGCTCACAAGTCACAACAGTTTGCCTCCCCTCGTATCATAATAATGCTACAACTAAAGTCCTCAATGGAATCGCAATATGGAGGTAATACATAAAAAAACATTAACACGCTCAGTGCCCTTGGTAGGTGAACTAGAAAGCAGATCAATCTGAGCATTTACTTGTAAACAAATTAGACTTATGAACATAGAGAAGTCAATTGTGTCGTATGTTATGTATAATAAACAAGTAAACTACAGCAAAGAATGAGCCTCACCTTGCTTGGCAGACAATATCCATGATCAATTGGAATCAGGCTGATTTGACCGTCGCTATCTCGGTTAACCAGGATATTACCAGCATGTCTATCAGCATTGGCCAACCTAATATCCAAAACAGATATCTTGTGTACTTCCTCGATTGGAAAAGCACTGGGACCCATCTCCTCACAACTCCCAATGTTCTTCATATACATCTGTAGTGAACCAATCTTCAAATTTTCAGTGGAGGCATCATACCCATCAGGATGATGGAAACTGCCGTGTAAGCACTTCACCATAGTAGTAGGCGGGACCCCAGAAAATCCTCTGTTAGCATGATATACAGAACGAGGACCAGTTCGAGGATGATCCAAAATGTAAGCTGCAACTTCACGAAGAGCACCTTCACCCACATGAGTGCCCTTCTTCAGTCCCTCGCCGTCCTTTGACTCTGGTAAACCATTTGGGTTGTTCATGGCCATCGGCTCCTCGTCAATTGGTTTGAATACAGAGATATATTCTTGACCAGAAGAATCAAACATGAAATAAGCTCCTCCGCAGCCCTCGGAAGACCTAACTGGCTGATTACCTCCATATAACCCACTAGAAGTATTTTTAATTAGCTGTCTAACTACAGGTGGAAGCTCAATCTTAGGATTAATAGTCAACGGTTCTAAAATTAAATCCCTACAAATGTGCTTAGGGAGCGTACCCATAGGCTTATCAGGTTGCATCTCCCATCGGCGCACACCCTTCTCTTCTCCATTAGCTTCTTTCGCATTTGGATCAGAAGCCAAAATCCAAAGTTCGAGATCTCTGTCAATACGCTTAGCTCTGACTTTGGCAGACTTTCGAACCAGTAAGTGAATGACGGAATCATTGTTTCTACAATACTCCTTAATTTGGCACTGATCCTGGAGCTCCTCTCCATCACAAATCAATTCTTGATCTTTTAGGTCAAGCAGATCATTGCCCTTTTCGGCAATCTGCTTCTTCAAGTATCCAACCTTTCGACTCCTCTCAACATGGAATTCAAATTCCTTTCCACACACAGTCTTGACAGTAATAGCCTGTAGCTCTGATAGGCGGAGGATCAAATGCAGGACAGTCCCATCAGCTAACCCGTATTCCCAGACCCGGGAATTGTTCCGAGCTAGTTCTCGTCCATCAAAAACCAGCTTCTGATTCTTTATAAAGAAGCCTTTACGGTTTTGAATCCTTAGCTTCACAGAAGCAACAGTTTCAGACCCCAGTACACGAATTGGAACAACTGACCCACCCACTGTCAAGTATATTCGGATCGATTCATCTACCAAACATCCATGTTGACCAAAAAGAAAGCTCCGAATGGTCACTGCATCATTGGAAATTGGACTAAGAGCAACACTTGCCATCGACATTCTGAACCAAATTGTTCAAAACCCTCCCAACCTACATTCACACAATACAAAAATATCACGTACTAGCCTTCACATCACAACAAATTTAGTCTTATTTTCATCTCAAGATAACATGATTATCTTAAGAGCACATGTGAAAATTACTTGGAGGAAACTTTGACAATAACTACTTCCTTAAAAATGAAAATTTTATTACCTATTTCATTTTCCAGGATATTTATTGCCAAACCTTCCTCTGAAATAGCTTTGTACAATTTTCGAACATGTGCCCTTAGGACACTTGTTGAGAAACAACCTAATGTTAACCTCATCACACCAGCCAGGATTTCACTATCACCTAGCAGAATTTAACTATCATGTATATTTGCACACAAAAATATGCGATTGATTTCTAACTAAACCTAATTCCGAATAATCTAAGAAAGGAAGTTCAATTAATGACATATTTCGATAACTGATCATCAGTAACTCATCTAGTCATCTTGTTTCACTTCTTACTTGCAAAGCCTAATCTTTAACTTGTTAATCCTTCTGTTTCTTTAATGTATTCATCTGTTACTTTGATTATTTCCAACAAAGAATTTCCGAAACACAACTAGAAATCACTCTTACGTACAATAATGATACAACTCAAGACAAAAGGAGTTCACAGTCCTATATAAACATTTCAAAACGAATCTCAAAGAGATATCAAAGAATTCGACGGAGTATCGTATTTCTTCACAAACATAACCTAATTCTCACCTTTATTTCTCTACCTACCAAAAACTCTATCGCTTCGACAACTAAAACCGCAATAATTGCTCAAATCATTGCAAAATTTCAGCATTATTTCACAAATTCAATCATATACACAACGTGCTAATCATACATACATTTCAACGATTAATCAAACAAACGTAACGCAAAAACAGTAAAAATGCGTAATTAAAACTCGCAAAATTACTCAAATCTCACATAAATTCAGCCACAAAAATGCGATCAAAGCAAAAAAAAAAAAGAAAAAAAAAAAGCAGTAAAATGTAAATAATTGAATCAACATACCTAGGGAAAAGATAGCAAGACGAAGCTCGAAGTCAATAACCTGAAAAAATCAAGTAAATCGACAAAAAAACAACAAATTTAATCAAATTAATTTTATCACATACATGATGAAATCAATTAAATTCAAGTGTTACATCTCCTTGATCGTGCGTTCAACAGTACAATTTTCTCGCCGGAAACCCTAATTTCCGGAGAAATTACGAGGAGAGAGAAAAATTTGGGGAAAAAAAGTGAGAGAGTGAGTGAGAGAGCGAAGAAAAAAATGGAAGCTCTGAAGAAGAAGACAGTGATGGTGATCATAGGATTGTATTTATAGTCAGGGACCCACTTGTATTATTGTTGATTGGATTTAATTACTTTTTTTTGTTTTAGAATTTAGAATATTTTAGTGGCATTTTCTGGAAGGTTTTTAAATGATGGTTACCGCCTGGCGCCCTAGGTAACGAGTCTAATGACTAACGTCTTTCCTTTTGGATTTGCTCATCTCCTTGTTTAAAAGACGGGTTAAATAC
>JAOWBH010132797.1:0-13731 GCA_028566215.1 Silene coronaria | reverse complement strand
GAGCAAGGGTGAGTGGTGAACCAGCTTGACGATGTTGGAGGATAGTCGTCGCCGGAGTTCGGGATGGGTTGAGGTGACGCGCTTCCGACAGAGATAGGGTGGTTGTCTAGCTGTAGTTAAGGTGGCGTCATAGGTAGTGATGGCGAGGCATGGTGGTGGTTGGTGGTAGAGGTAGGGTGGTACTGTTGGGACTTGGGAGGGAGGTTAGTGCGTGAGGTAATGGTGGGTTAACTGGGTTTGGGTTTGGATGAATGACTAAAGGGAGGGGTAAATAAGTAAGAGTCAATATAATAATAATTTTCCTAAATATTTGTGCAAAAGTGAAATGTATAGAAACCAATGGAATGGAGGAAGTAGTTTTTATCTTTGTCAATTCTCATAGATTCATAGAACAATATTATTCAGTGATCTGAGATAGTTTCCGGAGGAGGCTAAAGACTAATATGGTTCACTATCAGGGTAGTAAGTGCTCCGGTGAAACAACTTCTTGTGCTAGGCGCAAGTTTTGTTTATGCAGTTATCTATGTATGCTACCTGTACTTCATGCATTTGACTTTCCCGGCAATCGTGTCTTGGAGTTGAGCAAGTAGAGAGTAACAATTATACAAAGGAAAAATTATTTTTCGTGCAGTTTAAGTTTATTAGATCTGTACTCCGCATGCGACTTCAATCTTCTTAAAATGTGTTCAATTTGTCAGGAAATTCTAGTTGCTGCCGAATCCAAACGTGAAGAGGAAAAGGCAAAAGGAGTGAACATGGAAAACGGTGCTGAAAATCCGGACATAGTGCCATTTGAAGACAATGAAGAAGAGGAAGAGGAGGAAGAAAGTGACGAAGAAGACGAGAGTTTTGGTCAAGCACCTGGACTTGCATTTCAAGGCAGGGGAAGGGGTAGAGGAATGATGTGGCCCCCAAATTTCCCTATGGGTCGAGGTATGAGGCCCATGCCTAGGATGGGCGGCTTTCCCTCTGGTATGGGCCTTGATGGCTTTGGATATGGGCCTGGGCCAGGACCTGATGCGTTTCCTATGCCCGACCCATTCGGTATGGCTCCACGCCCTTTCATGCCATATGGTCCAAGATTCCCTGGCGACTTTGCTGGTCCTGCACCTGGTATGATGTTTCATGGGCGGCCTCAGCCAGGAGGTGTCGGCCCTGGAGGTGGGTTCGGGATGATGGGCCCCGGACGTGCTCCTTTTATGCAAGGAATGGGGGGCAGAGGTGGGCGACCGATGGGCATGCCTCCGATGTTTCCTCCCCAGCCTGGCCCACCACAAGGTGGCAATAGACCCCCGAAGAGAGATCAGCGAGGACCTAACAATGACTGGGGTGAGCCATATGGATCAGGACCAGAGCCAGGGAAAGCTCAAGATGACCTGCAACATCAAGCTATCAAGAGCCAAACCGATGATAAATATAGTTCTAGAAAGCATCCAGGAAATGATGACAGTGAAAGCGAGGACGAGGCTCCGAGGAGGTCAAGGCATGGCGAGGGCAAGAAGAAACGCCGAGACGTGGAAGGAGATGTCCATAGCTCAGACCAGTGATAGTCGTCGAGCTTACATTGATTAAAACTTGTACTTTTATGTACTAATGATATTGAGTGCTAGGAAATGATAGATGGCTAAATGGCTCATTTAATTAGATTGTTTTTGTAAAATATTTATTAATTGCCATGTTTTAGAGAAATAGTTGAAATACAATGTAGAATACAAGAACACTATTACGAAGAGTCTACAGTCTACACCAGGAATTAACTGATATATTGAACAACATTTTTTAAAATGAGTTGAATATCTTTCACGGAGTAAAAGGATTATACATATTATATCATATTTTATATTTAATTGAGTTTTTGCGTATTTATTTTAGTTTTGCAAAGTTTATCATGTTAGTTTTAGAATGACTTTTGTTTGACTTGATGCCTTAGGTTCATGTTAGTTTTAGAATGACTTTTGTTTGACTTGATGCCTTTTTACGCGAGAATCTAACATCGGTGGCAAAAGGCAAATAGAGCATTTCCCTAAGTATTAGAGAATATAGCTTTTTTGGGACATTCATATTTTACGATCTACGTCTACCTTTATATTTTCCTTTTCTTAATGTGTATCCCTCTTTTTAAAGAAAACAAACTCCAAATGATTATAAGTTTATAACTCATGGTCACAAGTCTCAAACACGACGATTGGTTGTGCTAAATTGATCGTATTTACGAGATCTTTGATTTGAAAAACAAAATCGCCATTTTATACTCGTGGGAGTAATTATGGTCAAACAAATTTTTAAAACCAAATAAACTAACTAGTCATACGGGTCAAGTTAAAGAGGACCGGGTTATATTGAGCTCGGGTTGTGTCGGGTCAATGACACATTCGAGTCGGTTACAGTTCTTACAGGGTCATTTTTGGGTCGTGTCATCAGCGGGTAGCCAGTCAGGTTGGGTTAGGTCAAGTCATTAGCGAGTCAGTAGCGGGTTGGGTTATCAAATATATTTTATATTATGTATTTAGTTTTTTATAGGTAATTTTATGTCTAAATAATGTGTAGATGCATTAATTATAGGTTTAAGTGAAAACAATTAAAATGGATTATCAATTTGATCTTATAATTAGTTCATTATTAGTTTGAATCAATATTGAGTCATGGGTCGGGTCGGTTCAAGTTGGAAAAAATAAGGTTGTTATCTACCATCGGTTTCGATTCAACCAATTTTTGGGTTCTATCGAATCAGGTTCCAAGCGGGTCAGGTAAGTTTTTGTCGGCTCTACTGCGAATCCAAAAACATACTACTTTTTTTTCCAGATTGACCGTCTTTACAAAATGTTCGGTTTGAAAAAATATCACTACTTATACGAAAAATTCCGACAAGAGATATAATTGGTCTTTAGTTTTTCATCAAAATCGAGAAATACCCCGCAGAAAATGAAAAAAATGTAATGCACCAAAATTAGTTTATATATATTCATCTAATTTAAATACTTAAAAGATTAAGCCGACAAGATTTGGGTTCAATACTTTTCCCACTCATCATCGACGCACTTCAACATCCTTTCAAAATCTCCAATTTCTTGTAAGTTCTTCTTTCAATCAAAATCCCCAATTCTTAACCCTAGAATTAATTTACATGCATCAATCTCTGTTATTATTACTTCATTGTTAATGATCTTCTACTTTTCTTTATTTATTACTATATCTTATTATCAAGTTTTTTTGTTCAACCTAAAATCCCTAATTTCATAAACCCTAATTTACATGCTTTGATTTTGTTCAGTTAATTTTGCTTTTAACTCTTGTTGTTAGTTGCGTAACTTGCGTTATTTGTTATTTGTGTTCGATTTAGACAGTTATTTGCTAAATAAGAGGTAAATTTGATTTTGGATAGTTTCACTGCTGAAAAACTGTTAACTAAAGCTGTGATTTTTATCATGAAGTATGCGATACGTAGTTTGTATGGATGGAGTTGGGAGTGAACTAGTGAAGTGGTAGAGGTTTTCGCCGAGAATAATGATTGAGGAAATAATGAACTCAAGAGGAAATTTATGTAGGTGAAAAGTGAAATGGTCTTTCAGTTTCTAAGGATATGAAGAGCAGAGCGCGAGAAATAGAAAGTGTTAAGAAGCAATAAGCACTTAAATAATACAATTCGAGTGGTAGAATTTGCATTTAAGACCTTGGCAATTCTGAGAGCACGGTTGGCAGTGTAAAACTCGATTATATGTCGATAGTTCCCTAGTTTTGTGGAGAAAACTATGTTTCTTTTATGTTTATTGACGAGTGATATATGATATTGTGCTAGTAGATCGGAACAGAGGCGTAAAAACAAGTACGAGGATGTAAAAGGAACCATTTCATTCACAATATCTTGCAAGGTTCAAATTTATAGTTAGTGTACATCCGTTCCATATATTCTGGTCCCGCCACTATTAATAATTCCATGGTGATCTATCAACCCCAAGGGCTTGCTTGGGATGGGAGTAATTATTAAGGGAGTAATAGAGCTAAAATGAACTAAAAAATGGAGGGAAGGGATGGGGGTTGGAAATAGAAATAGGGAAATATAGTGTAAAAGTCCCTCCATTAAGGGAGTAATTATTACCGACCTCCCCCCTCAAGTAATGCATTACCTCCATATGGAGGTAATAATTCCTCCCTCACCTCCTCTTTCCACCCTTCACAACCACCACAAAGCACCAATCTCCTCACATTTCTTCTTATTTGGCTCCCATTACTCCCTTAATAATTACTCTCATCCCAAGCAAGCCCTAAGTGTGTGACTCACTTAAAAAGCATAAGTTGATAGCAGTTTTTTTATTGGGTTTAAGGGGTGTGTTAGAGCTCGAGAGACTTGTAAAGTCTGTATTGGATATTTATCAGGGTGAGGGAATGGTTAGGAAGTTTTACCTTGGAGAGGAGCACCTTGATAGTATGAATGAGTATGTTGTTTTTCTTTATATGTTTTGAGCAGTTTATTACCAAAAAAATGGTGAGTAAAAGCGGTTAGATGAAGTAAACATGTATTGAGCTAATCAATAGTGGGAACTCAACACAATTTACCCCGAAACAGGAAAACAATAGCCCTACGAATTTACGGTGGACCACTCAACGACATCAAATTTTGAATCAACCCTAGTTTATTTTCGCTGTAACCTTTTTTTAAATGATCTTTCTAGAATGTAAGCGGGGTATTGCCTTTGAGCTACATTCCGATCCACCATCCAAAGAATAATTGACCATCTTGAAGGCAGATATTTTTGTTGTTTGGTTGATTAGCAGACCCGTTATGCTCTAATGGTAGAGGAATGTAGGTTGTTCTGCAAAATTGTTGAAAGGGTTCATAATTCGGCTGAACATTCCTAGGGCCCTGTCCCAGTTCTTAGTTTTGTATCAGCTGCTTCTTATGTTAATAATTCGGTGAACCTTTGTTAAGAGCTTCTAGTATATGCTAAAGTTACAGCCACTAACCGTTCTGCCACCACAATGCTACAGTCAATGCTAAGTTTATCAATATCTTTTATGCCTTCGGATGTTTTACAGTTTTAGTGATTTAATTCGCGACTGGAATCCATATCCACTAACAGTTCTGCCACCACAATGCTACAGTCAATGCTAAGTTTGTCAATATCTTTTATGCCTTCGGATGTTTTACAGTTTTAGTGATTTAATTCGCGACTGGAATCCATATCCGCTTAAAACATTTTTTATTTAAATTTAGAGGAGTATGCAAATTCTGTGAAATTAGTGATGTAATACATGTAATCTAAACACTTCTTTCATTGTTTTTGAGATAACATCTTGTCTGTTAGTAGCATGTTGAAACCGACATTTCTGAGCTCTAACAATGTTTACTTTGTCACTGATATTTCAGTTAGAAGATGCCTAAGGTGAGGACAAATCGGGTTAAATACCCGGAAGGATGGGAATTGATTGATCCTACACTTCAGGAACTAGAGTCTAAGATGAGAGAAGGTTTGCTGATATTAATCTTAAATTCTTACCTTAGTTGATTGAATATCCTCGTCTTTTTCATTTTTAGTACAAATTGGTTGTTCTCCAAACAATTGGTCCTAGCAATATATGCTTACATTTTGGTTCTTTTTTCGTTGACAGCTCAAATGGACTCACATGATGGGAAGAGAAAGTGTGAAACTCTTTGGCCCATTTTCAAAATTGCTCATCAGAAGAGTCGCTATATTTATGACCTCTATTATAGAAGAAATGAAATTTCGAAAGAGCTTTATGAGTTTTGCTTGGACCAAGGGTATGCTGATCGAAACTTAATAGCTAAGTGGAAGAAGGTGCACTTCTTGAACTCGAACTAATCTGATTTAAGGCTTACTGCTTGTTGTTAGACCTATTTGTATTGCACAACTGTCACTATCTCGCCCACCCCCATTTGCTGTTTAAAAGTGGCAAATTTGAAGCAATATTGCTCCAGTCTAGACCACAACCGTTACTCTCAAATAGGTAGTTGATTCTCAAGTCTCCCAAAAATCCCCAGGTACTTGAACTTTCCTGAGCATTTCGCGATACTTGAGAATCAACCACGCAGACTTGAGCATCAACTATTACTGTGTATAGATGTATTGAAATAAGTTAAAGTTATGAATTAATCCTAAATGTATATATACAATATAACCTTGTCATGTTTGATTTAAAAAACAACAATTTTCACATCACTTTAAAAAAAAAAAAAACATTTCTAAGTTCACATCGTTTCATCACTAAAGTCAATTGGGATAATATAAATAGGATGTACGCATGGTTTTAAATATCTGCCGTGACATTGAAAAACGATCAAGTTTTCAAGGTTTCGAAGTTTAAGGATGTTGGTCGCATTTTGAAACTACTTGAGATTAGGCCACACGTCAAATTGAGAATAAATACTATAGGTGGAGGGAGTATATTTTACGTTAAAGAATGTCACTTTGAGTCTTTGACTCCTTAGAATTTGTATATGAATATAGACCTGAAAGTTGTCTTTCTTTGTATGAGGTGCAGCCAGGATATGAACGTCTCTGCTGCTTGCGGTGCATACAACCACGAGATCATAACTTTGGCACGACCTGTGTATGCCGAGTGCCAAAGCATCTCAGAGAAGAGAAGGTTGTGGAATGTGTTCACTGTGGATGTCATGGTTGTGCTAGCGGGGATTAATCTATCGTGTCATCCGATATATGGTTAGCATTATGTGACTTAAATCAACATCCGTCTCATTGTATGATGCAGAACTTACCTCTCATTTAATGACAATTGTAATCCCTATTCCGATGTATAACTCATGGAGTCATGGCCTGTATGCAAAATTTTAGTTACAAGACTTTGTTAAGTTTTTGCTTTGGCTGGAATCAGAGTTGATAACAATTACTCCGTGATATAGTACTCCGTATGTGCTATCAAGCAAACAGCTGTTACTTCTGCTTGATGATTCTGCCTTAAAACTATTTTATGGGCAACTCCTCGTAAAATTGGAACACTTGATTTTAATGATGTTCGAAAAACAACACAATTACTCTGATTATAAGTCTGAAATTTAGAATAAATGCCAAAAATAGACTACAATTTGTAACATTTAACAGGACACATTAGGAACAGGGTTCATGACCAGAAGCATCACAAAGTGAGTTGACAAAACCCTGTGTTTCAGTCAAGTTCAATGTTTTGCCGAGTTATCCCACATACGAATACTCAAATAACACCATTAAAACGGAACTATTTATAAAATATTAAGTAAAACCGCCTTACAGAAGGCTTACTGAAATAACAATAATAATAGAGTTATCAAACAATAATCTAACTCAGTAAAAAACCAACTGATTCGAGTTGGTTATTGTCGACTGTGTTAATGTATATTGGTGCACTGTGCTAACTGCCAAGTAGCAACTTTCTATCATAAAAACAAGGTACTTTGTAAAAATTAGATCTTCGTACAATCTTCCATTTTACAAGGTTATCAGGTTACAATGAGTCGACTGTTTCTGAAGTTCCTCAGAAAAGAATCATTAGTTCTCTAATTTTTATTCCTTTTTTTACTTTCGGCTAACTGTTCAATAATGTAAATGTACAGCAAATTCGTAGCTTGAACAAAATCAGCATACTCCCTAACTCTGTTGCACTTCTACCGATGAGCTTACTTCATCAGCGGTGGTCGTACTTGGAACCGAAAGGGAACCACCAACAGATTCATCCCCACCACTATCGACAATCGGGCAACTCTCATTAGCTAATGCTTGGCTGTCTGATTCCTCGACAGGGTTTGACAGCGCCTCTTGTTTATCTGCTAGATCAGGTGGCACAGGTGCATCACCTGAACTTGACGTTTCCCTCCATTCAACCCATTCGCTCTCCTTGCCTCCACCTTCTGTTACTTCTGGCGGTTTAGATTCAGTTTCTGGCTCTTGTGACGTGTCAACCTTGTTACCTTCACTGTCATTCACATCATCGTTACTAGTACTAACAGAACCAGGTTCATCGGCTGTTAATTGAGAAGTGTGTGGGCCAGTTGAGGTCTCGTTGTAGGCGGGGTCATCCTCAAACGCAAACCAATTTGAATTACTGAATATGGAATCACTGGCCAAGACAATTAAAGCGTCAACACAGACCCAGAAAAACAGCCAAACTGTATAATACAAATACCACACTCAAGCTCTCGGTTAAGCAGACACGAGTTACTCTTGAGAGGCTAAATTGAGATCCTTAACGGTAATTGACAAAGGCAAGCATATCGGTGGCCAAAAAAAGAGTAAGCTAGGGTCCTGAACTCAACCATAACTTATACTGTTTCAAATAGCGGGAAACGTGTCGAAGAATCTAGATAATAACAAATGGCGAACAGCCATAATTGAAATGAGTAGGAGATATAACCTCTCACGATCATCACCAAGACGCAAGGAAGATATAACCACCTCAGCAGATTCATCGTCAACGTAAACGTCCTATCAAAACCCACAATTAGATACTCATTGCAAAACATACAAACCGTAACCGCAATAGTATAAATTATAATCTCCAGGGGGAAGAGGAGTGAACCAAGAAAACAAGACACAAGTCCGACCATGACTAAAAAGACAAACAAAAAAGGCATGCTAGCAGCAAGCTTTGGGACAAACAAAGTTCATTCCCGTCTTTAAAACAATTCCTCTTAATTGAAGTCGCAGGCTTGCAGCACAGCATTTTGTGTTTGCAGACTATAACTAGCGACTGATACTCTTCATCAAAGCCATATGCCAAGATAACATTAGAATTACGGGGTTATCCTGCTCAAAACTTCACATCCTAGTTCTATTTATTTCAAATTTTATACTAGATATTGGAAGCAAACTGTGCACCACCACATCACCTGTGGTGGGACTGAAGAGCCAGGCATACAGCACCAGAACCAAGTGGGCCTTCAATTTTCACAGTTAAAAAGTCAGGCATCATAAAGCTGAATAGTTTTACCGTGACAAAACGAACCAAACCAACTTCCATAAAAAAAATTCATTGGATTTCAAATGAGCAAATCCTGCAAACGTTCAAGTGTGCATTTGTGTTCTTTAAAAAATTCATGAAAGAGATACAAGCATTTGATATACCTCGTCATCTCGTTCATGTGATCCTTGAACCTGAAATTATCAAGACAAAGAAGTAGCCGTCCGAAAGCAGAAGATTAGCAAGAGCAAATGGAATGACGAGTAAATTATTTTATAACACTAAGGCAGATAGATGAAGTAGCTTTAAAGTTTAAACTATGTGGTATATCTATATTGGAGCATATTGTTCCATAACCATTCGAACTTGAATTTTTAAGGTATTTTATTTTCAGGTATGGTGGCATTTCCATTTCTACAATTTACAAACGCGAACAATGAAAATGAGGCAAGACAAAGAAGATTAAAAAAAAAAAAATGTGTATGAACTAAGAAGTACATAGCATATTAAAGCTTCTGACCTCATCCATATCAGTACTGTAGATCTCAAAGGGGAAGGCTTGGTTAAAGCTATTGGCCAGAGCTGCCATGTCATAATCTCTATCCTGATAATCATCATCCTCGCTATTCCTACCCCGATCTTGAAGAAGAGTTGGTCTCCTGTTAAACAGAAAAAGAAAACACATCAGACTAAATGCTTGTAGCTAAGAGTACACCTTGACCACACTACCTATTATATGGGGTTTTAGCAAGATTTTAAACTTAAACTTTGATTGCACATGCACTTTAACTTTTAAAATTTTTTCAAAAAAAGAATTAAAATATACTCCCTCCTATTCTACCTATAGTTCTCATTTCTCTAATATATGTGAGTAGTAGTATAATGAAAGGGGAACTATAGGTAGAATAGGAGGGAGTAACTTTTAAACTTTGATTGCAATGCACTTTTTAAAAAAGAAAAAATATACATATTTTTATGTTTAATAAGAAAAAAAACAATTAATTAATAATAAAAAAGCGTGATTGCACAGCCACATTTAAAGCAAGAAAAAGAGAAGAAGAAATTGCCACGTCTCGACTTTTATGCAAGATAACAACGAACAAGGAAAAGTGCATGTAAATTTCAAAGTAAGGGAAATGGAAACACACAAAGTTCTTCAGCAACCCTGAAAGAATAAAAAGTACAAGAAACATCGTATTTCTGACCTACTGGTGAGCCGATGAGGTACTTACAGAAGTCGTTATCAACCAATGAGGCGCTTATTAGATTTTACCGAGTAGGGAATATGGTATAAAATATACAGTTTTGGTAGCAGTTGATGTTCCTAAATGTGAAAGCCGCTAGTAAAAAACCGAAATAACTAGTTAGAGTAGGCATGAAGTAACTAAATGGAATATGTTCTTTAGATATAACTTCGTTTTACATCTAAATTATGAGTTGATTTTCAAGGTTTACAGTATATCTTATCCCCCAGATGACCTTTTTTTTCCAAATACGGCAATATTTTGTCCAAATACGGCAGTATTTTGTAATTAAGTACCGAGATTTTGAAATTATCCATTGATGTGGCCAAAATACCGGCATTTTTTTTCTAGGATTAAACTCTCCCCCAAAAACTATAAATCAGAATCCCCAAAAACTATAATCAAAAGAGAACCTGAAATAAAAAAAAACGAACAGCAGTTCAAACAAACAAGACTTACCCGCACACCCACTGGTGAACATTTTCAACTGCATTACGGTTAGACAAGACATTACCGCACCATTCAAGCCATTCAGTATTTTCCTACATATTGGGGACACAA
The DNA here is from genome assembly GCA_028566215.1 of Silene coronaria. Classification (NCBI taxonomy): domain Eukaryota; kingdom Viridiplantae; phylum Streptophyta; class Magnoliopsida; order Caryophyllales; family Caryophyllaceae; genus Silene; species Silene coronaria. The sequence continues at coordinate 3,019 of JAOWBH010132797.1, read as the reverse complement.
ATAATCACAAACAGAAACTATCATGAACTTGCAAACACTCTATGAATTAATCTTTTAGAAACTACAACTGAAACATTAACTGGGAAGAAAGTTGGCCGGTAGGCGATGGATAGGGGCAATGCCAGTAAGAAGGCATGACTCTAGCTTATGATAAACTGATACCTAACAGAGATATTTTAAACTAAATCATCCCTACGATAACCCTGTGGAAAGAGTAATGTAGAGCATACAATATTTTGTTGAAACCTCTTGGTCTCCATAAGAGATATGATTCTTTGCAAATTGACAAATACGGAGTAATTCTAGATATATGGAGTCGTATGGAAAAGCTTATAAATGTGCAAAAAAAGTATATAGAAGCTAACATCACGATTTCTTACTTTACTTAATAACAAAGACAAAACAAATTCATGTTGTCGTTAGGAATCTCAATGCTTCCGGAGGAAATGAGGTAGGGGCGGGGACAAAGACCGGATGACTTGGTAAGAGAGTTGAATTTTATATCAATAAATTTCTCATCCCTCGCTTGGTATGGAATATATATAACGTTGAATAATTGGTTATAGAGACAACAAATTTGGATATGATATTGAATAATAAAATAGAAAATCTAGTAGGTGCAGAGTGAAGAGGTAAGCTAATCTATTCTATACGTAAAATGCAGATTACATTTGCATTAACAATGAAGCAGCTGATGAGCTTTGATCCTTGCGATTGGACAGAGAGCTTGAGAAATGAGTACTTACTTGTTATTGAAGGATTCTTCACTAAAACTAACACCGTTATTGTACGATCGATATTTATTGACAATTATATGAAGTACACACGAGTATTTCTTTTAAAATTTTCATATTTAAATGCTATTAATATAGAAGCCTATACGTGATTTAAAAAAAATGTTCCGTAAGACGTACAAATAACAATAAGTCTCTTGTAAAAGTTAATTAGAGTAAGTTTGGGTGAGAACTTTTCAAAGGGAACTACAAGGTTAGTAAAGTCGTAAAATGATGATGTGATGGAGAACACAAGGTAGCGGCGAAGGATGGAGGCTGGTTCTTTCTTATTTTTCGAAGTAAGGTTATTTTATAAATTTAGAATTTTTACATTTTAACTTGCTAAATATTAGAGTATTTGGGCTATATTTACGGACTTTTTAGACATCTTATTATCTTATTATCTTCTAATTCTCAATATTTGAATTAACTTTTTCTCTTAGGTTGATTTGATTTCTCTTTTTCTTTCATATTTTTATTTATTATTATACTAGTTTAGACCCCGTGCAATAAATGCACGGTATATAAAGTTTTTTTGTAATATATTCCTAATATAATAGTGGTATCTCATTAATTCATATTTCTCGTCATTGTATTTTGTTTTGAAAAAAAAAAGTTGTAAATGACAATTAATTGATCAAGAGAAATGAGTAATGTGTTGAAATGTATTTCGAACAAAATATTTTCTATACGACAAAACTAATGATTTCAATTTTAAATTTTCTCACGAAAGTAATAATAGCGATTTATTGTTTAGTTTTATGGTCAAGTCACTTATCAAATAATAGCATCAATAAATGATTTAACAATTTATAGTTTTATAAAATTTTATTTATATTTTAGTGAAGAGATTATAGTTTAGAGTTTAGTGAAAGTAATATAATTTGACAAAAAGATTAATTTTAATGAAAAGATAATAATTTAATGAAATAAAATAATTATTAGTTTCCTTATTTAATAAATGGATTTAATTGTAATTAGCTTCCTTACAAAGATGCTTTTTGGAGGGAAAAATTTTAGATCCACCTATTATTTTAGTAGATAGAGGATTTAATATGATCTTTCTTTTTTTATTCTACGGTGTACCCTCGTGTTTTTCGGTTTTCTATGTTGTACCCTTACATTTTTTATATTCTACATTGTACCCCTACACTTCATACCCATTTCTCTATCGTGATATCATTTCACTCTCTGTTAACTTTATCAATATCAAACAGCTGTATTTTGATCTTTATTCTAACCCATTCATGTTGTATCTAACATTCTATGTTAGAAGAATCACAGATCATTTTTAATAAGCACAAACTACTATTAAAACCCTCAGTTATGATTCATGAAATGATCATGAAGATTTGATGAATTTTGTTAGATTCGTATACTATTTGGTGGGTTAATGGGTAATTCTTCGGATTAATAAGTAAATGAGTAGGTTATTAAGTAATTGGAATGATAAATAAACGATTTAATAGACCAATTAAGAAACTAACATATCATAGACAATAAATATGGTCATGGCATAGACTAATGTATAGAGTTCAGAGGTACACCATAGAATTTCAAAACTGTAGGAGTACACCATAGAAAACCAAAAAAATTGAGGGTACACCGTGGAGTATCCCTTCTTTTTTTTTTAAGATCGACTATACTATCATGCTTTCCTTTCGTTCTTTAGCTTTCTATATTTCATTCGCTTTATATTCGTGTAACTGGTTTTTGACAGTTGCAAAAGATTATTCATGCTGGCCGAACTTGGATCATTTTTGGGATTACCGCACCCATGATGTCATTTCTCACAATTGGATCATATAAAGACCACGGATTATTCAAACATGAAAAATCTGGTTGATGTACAATGTAAAAGAAAATGTAAAAACAATCAAACAATGACAACATTACTAAACCTCTGTACAACCTAAAACAATGGTAGCTGAGAAATAAACCTGCAAAAGTCCATGTATAATGGTACTGTTATTAGCCAGATGAAGAAGTTTGTTAGATATCCGGGTCAAATGACCAATATTTCCAATTTTGGCAGGATGCGTCGCATGAGTGCATACCGTGGGCTGCAAAATAATCACATGCAGAATGCTAAATAAGGATATGAAAGGACATACAGATTTAAATAAGGTTGATGAGATTTTGAATCGACTCTGACATATGATTCATATAAAAAACGAAGGAGACCAACCCCAAATAACATAGGTCAAATATACCTTGCTTGGGTCAGTGGACAACCTGTCTCTTAT
>JAOWBH010132686.1:0-10054 GCA_028566215.1 Silene coronaria | reverse complement strand
CCCTCTTATACTGTGAAATGTGAATGATCAATTTATTACGATTAATGAACCACTAATCTGTTCGTCATCCTTTTAGTAATCTTCGTTTAACGTTTATTTTATCTCCCTTATTTCTAAGAATCGACTAACTTTCTACTTAGTCACTAAGAACCATTTTGAATAATATTCCCTATGTCCCGATTATTTGTTTAACTTTGTTTTAGCACAAAACCAAGTAAATGAGAGGGGACTATGTGTGATTATTATTATTGGATGACAAGCGGATACTAGTGAATATGGTAGATTAAATGAAGTATATTCTTAGTACAAAAAGGTAAATAAATGAATGATAAGTGTACTTATCTAAATCATATAAAAAGCAAAATAAATGTAAGTTAAATCAAATTTCTCACCAAATTGGTTGGATGTTTGAGAAAGTTGGAATAGTCATTGCCTCCGACAGAGACAAGTGCAATGGAAGGGTTCTTCAAGTAGACTTGTGATTGGTTGATGAGATGCTCGAAAATATCAATTTGAGTAGTCATATTTGGACGTGAAATATCAGTGTTGAATACTCCTGTCCCTCCATACGCAAAATTCATACCAAATCCCACCTTCTCTGATTTCTTTGAGCCACTCATTAAGTTCCACTCCTCGTAAGGTATCGGAGAGTTTATCTTTAGATACGATGCTGAAACATTTTATTTTTAATAAGTTTACTTACCTTGAATCGAAATCACAAAAATATAATAATCAGACACGGTTGCTTATAAGTTATAACACCTGTGAGTTACTACGATTTTATGACCATTTTATACATCAACTTCTTTAAAATCTATACATAGCGAAAACAGGGTGAAGAGAAAAATCTCCATACCTATGTAATCTGTAAGAATCCGACCATCGGAAAACCGACCAGCCGGTTTGCCAGGATATGTCATACCATAAGGTACTTTCCAGGCGCTAGCTATCGACTTGTTCCAATTTCCTGTATCAGCATAGGAATCTCCAAACACAAACAATCTCACATTCCCATTATTCGTGTTCTGTTCGCCTTCGTACGACAACCATTATTAGACGAGAACGATTCAATCATTTACTAAATTAAATTAAACTTGTACAGAACTATAGGTACATAAATTAAAGTAATGCAACAACATAACATTAGAAGATTTAAAACAAACCTGTGGAAGACGACGATGACGAGAAATGCAACCAGAAAAAGAGGAAAAACAGTATTAATGTCTGCATTGTGAATTAGTCTGTGATTATCTTGAGTTTCCAAAGGAAGACTAAATACTGATTTGCGTAGATAGTTGTACATATAAGGGAATTTTTTTCTGAATTAAGCCATTAATACCATGAATTTAGTTGTCACATTAATTAAACAAAATTGCAAAAGTCACAACTGTAAAAGTGTTAGGTGAATTGAAACTGACCAAAACATGACGAATTATAAATGAAGAATTTCATGAATCTAGTACGAAACCAAGACAATCATCATATGTGTTCATTCAATCATTCAAGGGAAATTTGCTTTTTCCCCTTAAATGTTAGTACTACGTTTCACATGTGTTCATCCACTTTTGTACTCACTCCGTTCCCGTCAATAGTTTACATTTGTTGGAGTAGGTACTAATGTACAAGAATTCTTATTTAAGACGGACATATCTGTCTTAACATGAAACGGATCAAATAGTTAGATGAGATAAAAAACAGAATGTATTGGAAATGAGTTAAGTTTTTAACCCGTATTAAACTTATGTAGTAACATATCTTGTGTTAAAAGGATGCTATAATGCTATATATAAGTAGACGGTGAAATGAAAAAAAAATGTTTCATTTCAAATCATGGTTGGTTTTGTTGGATTTGTACCTTGAATGTGTTAGGTTAGTCGTTGCCGCTTTGAACGACTATCACGGGGTCTTGCTAGCCGTTGTGGTTATCATACTGTCTAAATCTGAAAAACTCTTCACAATCAATAAAACTCTCTCACTTCTGCCCTGTGGACGTAGCTAACACACTGTTAGTGAACCAAGTAAATCTATGCCTTGTTTGTTTATTGTTCTTTATTTGTTTTTCTCGCTTTTGTTATAACCGGTTTTGTAATATATTAATATTATTAGGACATTTACATACTCGAGCTCAAATAACACTCTAACAATTGAGAAGAAAAAAATACCAACCAATATAATTATCATATAGCAAATATTATTGGGACATTACATAATACTCGAGCTCAAATCAAGGTCGGTTTTGTAAGATGGAAGCACATATGTTACAAAAGAAACACAATGGATCCGAAAAAACACAAGCAAGCAAAGTTTTGGCAAACTTGGATGATGATATACACATTAAACATATATCACATTTGATGCATTGTTGCAAGCAAATTCAAGTCCTTAATCCTCGGCAACCCGGAAGATCGAGCCATTCTAACTGGATTTGAACTTTACCCTTGTCTACATTTTGCAACTTCAAAATCATATCTTGGATCATTTTCCCTTTGCCAACCCAAACCACCTTACTTTCATCAGCTAGGCAATTCAGCACATCCGGCTGTATCTTTTTGACCGCGGTTCCAATTGGGAGTTCTCCGAGTCCCATTTGTAGACATTCCAAGTATGGTCTAATGTCAATTGTTGCATCGCCCATCTTGTCGTCTTTGGTAAATGTGTCTTTGTCAAACACCGTCTGTAAAAAGTAAAACCCGAGAAAAGACCATTATGATAGGCCGAATTTAACAGACAGTTTTACAATAACACTTATATATTAAATGACCGTTTTGATCGGCCAAAATAGTGTCAACTACTGTGATTTACTTACAAGTTTGATCGGCGTATTAATATCCGTCAACGAAATTGACAAAACATCATTCCATACAGGGTTGCAGTTCTTTTGAATCACTCTAGTCTTTAATTTCTGCAGCAACCAAATCAAAGTACTTAGATGAAAAAACAAGTATATTGCGTCACCTAAAACTAGCCTAACTGATAAAATCATTCCGCATGGTACTTGTATCGAAACCAGTCAACATCAAAATTGCTCATATAAGCGCGACTATGGCATTTATTAAATTTTACCGTTACATATTCGATGGAAGAATAGTATACATAATCTCTTCCAAATTTCCAATATTATCATAGATAGTGTGCACATTTGACTTTCAACAACACATCAAAAAGGACTAGATTTGTTTCAATATGTCATCAGAATCTACCATAACCCGTGGTGTACTAACGGATCTTGGAGTAAACCCGAATGAGGGTCGAAGTTTAAACTTTTAACTTTGTGGGTGAACACTTAAGACATGATCATTGAGTCAATGGGGTCGACTGATAATCTTACACTGTAATATGAAAAACCAGTGGAGGCGGGCTCCTTGTGAAGCATATAGATTGAAACTTACTATAGTACATTTTTTTTTCAAACAGAATTCATTATAAATTTAAACATAACACAAAACCAAGTCAAATAAATGATCAAGATGGGTAAAGAAGGGAAGAAAACATACTTGTGAAGCATAGGTGATAACAACATAAGGATCACTAGAAAAAGCATCACAAACTTTAAGATCAATGCCTCTCTTAACCGTGATCTTAAGAGCACCCAAAGGATTCATCTTCAAATAATAATCTCTTCTTTTTCTAAATAATAATAATGATTTTTACTCTGTATAATTGAATGTCTCTACACTTGATTGATTTAGTTCAATTAATTGTTGGTGCACGCATATATGTACTTTCTTTGTATGTGTTGACCAAGTAAATAATAAAATAAATTATAATTAAAATATATTTTATGGTACAATTTGTACAAGACAATTTGTAATTTCATGTGCGATATGAAAATAATTGTAACGACATGGCAACCACATTTTTCCGACGCGTTCTAATATACGTAATTACGTACGCTTTGTATTGGTCTGTTTTGACCAAGGATTTGGAATGCCACTTGTTTTTAGTATTGCTAAAAAATTGTTAGCCACTCGATTAGTTTATACATCGACTTTTTGACGGCAAACAAAAACTCAAATAAGAACGTTGTACGGTATTTACTAATGAACCTGTATTAGAGGGGCGAGGGCTCATAGTTAATCTTAGAAAATATGATGAATAATCTCATCTTTTTAGACGGGAGAGTAGAGAAAAAATCAATGGGTCTCAATTCGCCTCATGGTAGAGGCGTAGAGCGTCAACGTTCTGAATTTATCTTCAAGACGATGATTTTACCAATTTCATGAAAGCATTGCCTATATAATTGACTTTTCTTGCAAAAATGAAAGTTCAATTTGAATGTAACAAGAGAATCAATTGTTAGAAGAAGATCTAAATGTTATTCTTGTGTAACTTAAATCGTCAAGCTTGGCTGTTATCTTGGTTGGTTTAACTACGATTAGAGCTCATGCGGAGTAAAGTCGGGTTTTTTTTTTTTTTTTGAGAAGATGCTCTAGCGTATTGACATTTATTTTATGAAATATTATCGCAAGTATGTGAACGAGCTTCTTGTAAATATCGTGTTCTCATAATTAATGACAAAACTCAACAAAAAAAAGTACCCGCAAATTAATAAATCAAACTGGTAAGCATTAATGTGAGATCCCAAAAAAGGGAACCTTTTACAAGAAGACCTCAGGGAATACACAACTGCACAAAACAATGTGAAAGGGCACGTAAACAATCCATCGGGCATTACTGAAAGGAAGCATATGAGAACCCAAATGTGTAGGGTTCACATTTTACATGTGAGAGGGTGGTACTGAAAATCACCTGGTTCCAACAATAACAATAATTAAGAAAACAAAACGAACCGCTCTTCCAGTTATTGAAGTCGAGCTTAATTATACAAAACAGACTCAAGAAGTAAGCCCTCTATCACCAGGGACGTCCACCCATTCAATTCTGATTTCAACCTCGCCACTTATCACTTTATTCAACCTCAGAATCATGTCTTGCACTAATTTTCCGTTCTTCCAGACAATGTAACTAGTATCATATAGACAATTTTCCCCTGTCGGATCAATCTTATCAACCACGGAGCCATTTGAGAGAGGATCCAAACCCGCTTTCACATACTCTATATATGGTTTGATGTCTAACCGGGCTTCACCCATAAAATCATCAGCCGTAAATAAGTCTTTGTCATACACCGTCTGCATCAAAGAAAAGAAACACAATCCTTCAAAATCGTTACTCCCTCTGTCATGGCCAATGGTTTACATATACTAAAATTAAACCCGTGTTATCAAACTGGAATAACTGTACCCTCATACGGGTACTTGTCCAACAATCCAATTGTCAGACTCGCAAAGGCTTACTATTATATACAAAAACCATGTCGTAAAATGAGGTTACAGAGCACTTTTTCGGAAAAACCCTACTAAGTTGAAACATTTTGCCACTAATTGAACCTCCTTTTTCCTGTCTCTAACATGAACAAAACACGCTAGATACTCTCTCTGTCCCGATCATTTGTTTCCCCTTGATTAAAATAACCCTCACATAGTCCTAGTTTATAGAAAAGGTAAACAAATGACTGAGGCGAAAAGAATACATGTTTGGTCTTTGAGAACAATACAGAATGTTCGGTCAACTTACTAAGATGATTGGAGTTTCGAGATCATACACACCCAGAGACACGTCATCATTCCAGTAAGGATTGCAATTATCATATACAAATTTTGTCTTCACTTCCTGCAATACATTGCAAAGCTATTAATACATTGAGAATTTGCTACCCACTGCATACATCCGACCCCTTTTACCCCTTTATCCTGCCATTTACAGTAACCCTCGTGGTACTGTGTAATATTGTTCCAATTAGTTCGAGTCAATTTGGAATCAAGTCGCATATATAAATTAAGGTATTCCAAATCAACTACCTCATATAAGGTTGACATCACATTTACAACAAACCCATACTCTCACGGTCTTGGTCAATTGTTTCATTCTTTACATTGGGATATTTTAACCAAAAGTTAAACAATTGTGACAGTAAATTAGAACAATGTATTTAACATCTTAGAAAATTGATATGTACTCCGTATAAAAAAAACGACGAATAAATGAAAGAGCACGTACCTGTGTTCCGATACTTACAACAACATAAGGATCACTGCTGGTTAAATCCATGACCACAAGATTCATTCCTCTAATCACTTTAATTTTCAGTTCACCCATCGGCAACACCATTTTTCAGCTAAAAATGCGTTGAATAATTTGTTTGTTGTAAATTAATACTCCATTTTTGCGTCCTTTGTTTTCTTGACAAAATCAATCTATATACGGAAATATTCTAATGTATGACTTTCGTATATACTATTGTAGTATTATATTAGAGCGGTTTATGGATGAACAGCTGTTATACTCGGCCTACCCAACCTGCAAAAAAAAAAAAAAAAAAAAAAAGCAGATACAAATAACGTACTTTCTAAACTAATAGAGGTCCGGCCTGTTACTCCGTTTTAAACCTGCTAACCTTGATATCTGTGGGACCGTGGACTGACAAATCCGTGTAAATCTAGTCTATGTCCCGCAGTCCCGGCCAAGTTAACCAAGTTGATGATCCATTTGCAGGAGATGTCAACTAGGGGTGGTCAAACATTCAGGCCGGACTGGGTTTGACTAAGGCGAGGCAGGAACCGGCCCGAGGTGGGGGCATGTCAGCACAGGCCGGGCCGGGCTTGAGGGAGGTGGGCCCAAACCGGTCAAGGAGCGGGTTGAGGGCAGGCCTTAGTTTTTGACGGGCCACGCGAGTCGAGTAAAAAACTGGCCTGAGAGGCGGGTTGGGTTCGGGCGAACCGGGTCAACCCGTTTGTTCGACCACCTCTCATGTCAAGTTGTCAAGTAGCTTAATTGATACGATTCAAATTCCATTAACATCAAACAAACAAAAATGCCCTTGTAGCTCACTTTACAACAACAAAAAATGGAAAAGTTGGCACGACCCAGTTAGCACGACTAGTCTGAATTGGTTAGCACGGGATGTTGTCGAATAAGAGCCCATTGACACGACCCATTATGGTCTGGTAGTCACTGATAATGAGTAATGGCAATTGATAGCTGCAAGCCTGCAACGGCATGTTGTCGAATAATGAGCCGTTACATTAAATCTATTCGGTAGAGCAATTTTTCAGAAGAGTTTGTAGAGTTCACTTAAAAAGGAGAATTAACTATATAGTTGGATGTATATTCCGAATACATATAAAATGCTAAAATAGTAATGACTAAATTATTTACCATACTGGGTAAACTCTACAAGGTAGAGTTGTTTTTCAACTCACTACTGGATCCCGACGCTTACAGAAAGTAAGGAAATGCATTTTCCTTTAAGATAACAAAGGGAACTGCTCTTCCTATTATTGAAGCCAAGCTTAATACTACGGAAACAGCTTCAAGAAGTAAGCCCTCTAGCACCAGGAACATTCACCCATTCAAGTTGGATTTCGACCTCACCCGTTGCCACATTATTCAACCTCAGAACCATCTCTTGCACCAACTTTTCGTCTTTCCAAACAATACGACTAGTATCAGATAAGGAATTTTCCCTCGATGGATGAATCTTATCAACTACGGAGCCTGTTGAGAGTGGATCCAAACCCGCTTTCACATACTCTAAATATGGGTTGATGACTATCTGGGCTTCACCCATTTTGTCGTCATCAGTAAATGTGTCTTTGTCAAACACTGTCTGCGTCAAAAGAAAAAGACAAATCCTTCACAATTATAACTCCATATGTCTCCGCCAATAGTTTACGTATTCCAGTTTATGTATGCGTGCTGTGAATGAGTGTGAGGGGTCCCTTAACACACATGCATGATCTTAAATAAAAACCTATTCAAAGCATACACAACCAATTGGGCGTATTACCAGGGGAAAAAGTGAGTACTAATCTCAGTAATCGGAGCATCTATAGGGGCAGTTCATAGACTCATATGGAGTAGTAATCAAACTAATACAAAAAAGATATATTACAACCTGTGTTATCAAACTGGGATACATGTTCGCGATACAGGTACATACCAACTATCCAAGTGTCAGGTTAGCAAAGGCTAACTAAACGCAAAAAAAACGTCGTAAAATGAGGGTACAAAGCTCATTTTCACAAAGCCTACTAAGTTTGAAACATTTTGTCACAAAGCTACGTTGTTTTCCTATCCATTCTAGGAGAAGTGTCGGATTGGCTACAGTCGAGTATAGATTCCGCACCCATACAACAAATGCCGTGATGAGTGATGACACGTGTCTAGACATGGGAAGAATTGAGGTAACATAAATTAAAACCCACCAACTCATATAACAATGTTAAGAGCGAGCGGAAACAAAAAAGGAGGGGAGAATTCCCAGTCATTCCTTATTGCTGCATTCATCTAGCATGAACAAACAACACATGTATGCTACCCATGATGGAATTGATGGAATACAAACAAGGTTTATAAGAGCAACACAGAAGTTAGGTCTACTTACTAAGTTGATTGGAGTATCAAGATCGTACACTGCCAGGGTCACCTCATCATTCCAGTTTGGGTTGCAATTATTCTTAACATGTCTTGTCTTCACTTTCTGCAATACATTGCAAAGCTATTAATTTCAACATTCATGCATGAGATATCGCCATAGAATGATAGAAGAGAAGCAGAAATCTTATATATGTTTTCTTGAAGGTAGTTTGGATCATGAGACTTTTCAAAGTCGTCAAATAACTATCCAGAACGCAGTTCAGTTAATCAATCAAAGTATCAAACGCTAAATAAACATCCGTACTTGCCATAGAAGAGAAGCAAATATCCTATATATGTTTTAATTTCCTTCCTTTCCACAAAATCCCTACCTTTCAAGATAGTTTATCATGTTTTAGCTCATATATGTACTGCTATAACTGGCTCGTCAGGAAAAAATGTGATAGTGAGCTCTTTTTTGGTTCTTTCTCTTTACTTTATCTGTTCCCTTTTGTACTAGTGTATATGAACGAAGTCGACTTTACATGTTTAACTTGGGTTGCTTGGAATACATATGTAAATGCAATAATTAATTCAATTCAGTTAACCAGAAAATTGGATTTACTTAACCATCTTGGATACTTTCAGCAAACTAATGCGAACATCGTACCATCCGACAGTGTTCCTGATTGCTCAAAGGATTTAACAGTTTGCTTACAAAATGGTGTAGCAATGGCAGCATGGCACACACCAATACCCACCAATCTACCACAAAGTGTACAAGAACTTTGGCATACTGAAAAAGGGACACTCGTTGCCAATCTTTTCCATTACATTAAGGGGTCGTTTGGTTCAAGAAGATGGGATAAAATTGATTGTAATGTGATATCGTGGGGATTTATTTGGTTCAATCATCTCCCCTGCAGTCCCACTCTAGGAGGGTGGAGTTTAAATTCTTAGAAACTTGTGGTGTGGCTAAGGTATGAGATTCCAATGGGTTGGAATGGATTTAGAATTATCCAATTCAATTCCAAAATAAGCCAATCAAACATTAGAATGGTTGATCACAGACTCTCAAGGTTCGTAACTGTGTTCTCATATGGAAAAGGAGTCTATCTATTTCCCAAAGAAATTTACTAGAATTCGCGATAAAAGGAAACCCGTAAAGTAGAGGGAACTCCAAAGAAATACAGTGTACTGATTGTAAGTGATGCTTAGTTCCAGTTTACCTAGAGCAATTTTCACTACTTGTCAAAGAAGATAACTGATTCCTCCGCGGCTCCGCCTTACTCAAAACAAATGGATTACGCATTTACACCTATGAAACATTAATCCGCCAGAAAAATTAAGTCGTTTCGAACAATGGATTACATCTTTTCTAGTCTCAATTTATTTTTTGGGGGTAAAGTTAGCCACAAGGGTGAATTTGAAGCTAACGGGATTTGAACAAGGTCATGAGGTAAAGTTAGCCACAGGAGTGAATTTGAAGCTAACGGGATTTGAACAAGGTCATGAGGTAAGTTAGCCACATGAGTGAATTTGAAGCTAACGGGATTTGAACAAGGTCATGAGGTAAAGTTAGCCAAGGGGGTGAATTTAAAGCTAACGGGATTTGAACAAGGTCATGAGGTAAAGT